>JBAMIE010182068.1:0-13089 GCA_037177295.1 Kaempferia parviflora | reverse complement strand
TGGTTGTTTAGTTCCTCGAATCTCGTCCAGTTGTTTGTTTCCCCCTCCTTTTCTTGTCATTGGATCGCTAGGACTTGATTTTGGGGAAAATCGAACCCATCGAGATCTTGGAATCTACTCTTGTAGATTTCGGAAGATGGCAATTGCTCTTACATACTTAATTCTTCGGGTTTGATGAATCTATGATGTTTGTTGCTCCTGTTATTATCATTTTTTTTTTTTTTGAAGCCGATAAGCTTTTCCTGACATGACATCTCGGAGCAAAATCAGAGATGTTCTGGGGTTCTTCTTGTTGTTGTTGTTTTCTAGCTTTTTTCTAGTCCAGAAATTTATTTCTAGGTATGTGTTGAGATTTCCTTGACACGAGCCTTCGGAAACAGGATCGGCGTTGAACTATTGGACGAGTTTACCTCTTGTTTTGATGGACGCGCTTCTTAGAACTCACAGCAGGCTTGAGTTGCTAGACCTCAGTCATGGGGTCGGCGGAAGGCATGGCCTCTCGTCTTTACACAAGCTTCGGAACAGCCTGATAGGCGGCTTCAGTAGGAAAGCTCACAGAAGATGGGGGAGATGGGGTTTTGCTAGAGCTAGCAGCAGTGCACTCCTTGAACTTGTTCCAGAAACCAAAAAAGAGAATCTGGAATTCGATCTCCCTTTGTATGACCCCTCTAAAGATCTCACCTTGGACCTTGCTGTAGTTGGAGGAGGTCCTGCGGGGCTAGCTGTAGCCCAGCAGGTGTCTCAGGCAGGCCTTACTGTCTGTTCTATCGACCCATCGCCTAAGCTAATATGGCCAAATAACTATGGTGTCTGGGTGGACGAGTTTGAAGCTATGGATCTTCTTGATTGTCTTGATGCCACTTGGTCTAGTGCTGTGGTCTATGTTGATGAAGTGGAGAAGAAGGCTCTCGGTCGGCCTTACGGTCGGGTGAACCGCAAGCAACTCAAGTCGAAGATGATGCAGAGATGCATATCTAATGGCGTGCAGTTTCATCAAGCTAAGGTCATTAAGGTCATCCACGAAGAGAACAAATCATTGTTGATATGCAATGATGGAGTCACAATTCAAGCAGCTGTGGTGCTTGATGCAACTGGTTTCTCCAGGTGCCTAGTCCAGTATGATAAACCTTACAATCCAGGTTACCAGGTGGCTTACGGAATCCTTGCTGAAGTCGAAGAACACCCCTTTGATGTGGATAAGATGGTTTTCATGGATTGGAGAGATTCACATCTCAAAGAGGGATCAGAGTTGAAAGATAGGAATGACAAGATTCCGACGTTTCTGTATGCCATGCCTTTCTCATCAAACAAGATTTTCATGGAAGAAACTTCGCTAGTCGCCCGTCCTGGACTGCAGATGCATGACATACAGGAGAGGATGGTCGCTAGATTGAGGCACCTGGGCATAAAAGTGAAAGTTATTGAAGAGGATGAGAGGTGTGTGATTCCGATGGGCGGTCCACTCCCTGTGCTCCCGCAAAGGGTCATTGGAATTGGGGGAACTGCAGGTATGGTTCATCCATCCACTGGGTACATGGTTGCTAGGACACTCGCTGCTGCTCCTATAGTTGCGGAATCAATTGTTCAGTTCCTTGGTTCTGACCGCGGCCTCACTGGCGATCAACTCTCGTCGCAAGTTTGGAAGAACCTCTGGCCAATTGAAAGAAGAAGACAGAGGGAGTTTTTCTGCTTTGGCATGGATATCCTGCTTAAACTCGACTTGGAAGGTACAAGGAGATTTTTTGATGCATTTTTTGATTTGGAACCTCACTACTGGCATGGGTTTCTGTCATCGAGATTGTTTCTTCCAGAGCTTGTGTTCTTTGGGCTTGCTTTGTTCTCCCATGCTTCAAATACTTCTAGGTTAGAAATCATGGCAAAAGGTACTCTCCCTCTTGTGAATATGATTAATAACTTGGCACGGGATAGAAAATAGTTTGCAGTCAATTCAGTGTAATTGCAATGCTGTATCTGTAATATGAATATCTTTGCCATTTCATGTTAAATTGTTCCTCCAACTGCTTCTGTGGATTTTTCAGTTTCCAATAAGAGATGATTCTGGAGTTCGACTCTAGAAACGCCTAACCTAAGGAGCAAAGACAAGAGACTTGTGAGAATGATCCATGTAAAAAGTGTTAGTAGATGAATGAATGTCTAAGGTGGTAAACCAGATTGCTATGGCTAGTGAATTGTATCAGAGTATGTTAGTTGCTAAGTCGAAGATGTTACCTTCGACTGTACTTTAATGCTCGAGTCAGTCTGAGAAGGAAGAAAGCTTAGGTACAAGTTGAAGGTTACAAAGTCTGTCGATCCAACAAAGGGGCCTGTTAGGCAGGTCCTGGAGTGCAGCAATTCAAGCAATAGCCTTACCTCTTTGTGTCAAACCTTTGTGTATGGATCCAGCCCAATGATGAAAGTACTTCTCTGATGCCAAAGAAAAAGGTATCGAAATGAAACCTTCGGCTCTTTGTTTGCTCCAGTGAAAAGGATTGATACTTTTCTTATTCCTATTCTCTAATAAATTTTCTCCAAATAAACAATGTGAGTTTGTTCTTCTTTCCGCCATTTTCACCTCCTACACCTTAGCTTCCATTCATCCTTCCCTGGCCCCTGGGTAGCTCTGTCCTTGCAAGTAAATAGGCCTTCAGCATTGAGATGCTTGCAAAGGAACAATCAGTTTCTGCATAAACAACACTTTAAACTAAACAGATGAATCGAATTAAGCATAGGAGGAAAGCGATTGTGTTTCTTGATCAGTACAATTCGCGCTGCCAGCTGGTTAACAAGAACCACTACATGAAAACCTCACAAAATAAGATGCAGAATACAAAGAATACACAATATCGCTCATACACCACCAGTTCATGTGGCAGGAGATCACAGGCACAAATAAGCATTAGCTGTTGTCTACCTTTTGCCTCTTAGTTTGTTCAGATTCCGAAAAGTTGCTCCCAGGCCCGGGCACCCCGATCGCTTGATTCATAATTGAAGGGTCAGACAGATCCTATGAAACAAGTAGCAAAATACTAAGCTTGCATATTTAGGCAGGGCATGGCCATCAAGTGTTCTGAAATCCAGTAAATGAAGTACTTGATTCGTATGACAACGAGTTTAAGCAAGTAGCCATTAAAAACCTGATTGCATCTAAGAATACTATACGCATGCACAATTAATCCTAAGGTGACATGAGTGCTCTAATCGCACTGATCCAAAGTTTGCAATCGATGATCATACCGTCTAGTTAAGTGAAAGATAAGGGTAAAATATAAGATAAATAGTTCACACCTTAGCATCGGACACATTAGTGTTGGTAGGCCTTTTGATTGCACGCCTACCAAGATTAATCTGTACAGAAATGCTTGCTTGCGACAGGTCTAATCCTGAACTAGCAACCGCTTGTGATAGTGTAGTCAATAAACTGCATCAGATAATATAAAGATCACTTATTTCATGTTTAGCAACATAATAGAGTATGTTCTTATAAGATAGACATTAACAATTACCCATTAGTTCTGAATAAAAAAAATTTAAGGTTGAATGAGGGCTCACCCTTGGGAGTAGATGCTAGAAAAGCTAATTGTGCCCTCATCTATGGTCAATTCTTGTTCATTTTCACAGCCCACAGTGCAATCGGCCATGCAGGATGAACCTTGCCACTCAGATTGAGAATGAGATACTAAGTTTTCGGAGTCTGTAATTAATCTCTCTTGAGGCTGCATAAAATCAGATCCCCTACCAACAGAAGCATAATAGTTTGACTGCATTGGAACAAGATTCACATCAGCTTCTGCTACATTCTGCACGTTCGAGAGAGATATTTGTTCCCCCAGATTGGTATTATCAACAAACTTTCCAGCAAACAAGAGGCCAGACTGAGGACCATTTTTAGCAAGGTTAGAAGGGTCTGTTATACTCTCTCTAGACCCTCCTTGATTGTTGCTCTGGTAGCCAAGAAAAATCATTAGTCAAAATCTACCAACAAAAACAAAGCATAAGATAGAGAAGAGCAGAACGCACATTGCAAATGACTATATGCTAGTATGCTAAAAAAAGGAAGACTGCCCAGATTTAACTTATCATTCAAACTAAACCTGGTTGCATTTCGCTCAAATATGAAACTAAAATGATCAATATGATAGCAAACAAATTATAGTTCCCAGTTAACCAAAAATCAACTTGCACGCATCAGTTTCCATTTTAGTTTATAAATACAATATTCTTAGAGACATTTCCATACATAAAAATTGAATGTGCAATTGAACAAACTACATAAATAGTATGTTCCTTTACACATGCACTTACAATGTTGACTAGTGTGCCTAGTAACTCCTAGACTTCCACTATCTTTTTTCTTTTCTTTTTCCTAATTTCAAAGAACAAAATGACCAGCATAAAACTAAATTAATCAATCTGGCAATTAAACATTACAGATTACTTGTTTTGGTTTTCATTAAGATCATATCTCTTACATTTGATAAGCAGAGCACTGAGAACAAGGAAATTGATTGGTGGCTTATATTTTCAGATCAGGCAACCACCACAGTTTTACCTTAATTGGGTCCACAAAACATTGACAATCCCAAAACCATCTTACCACAACCTCATCAAGCAAAACAAATGTCATGCAATTTCAGAGTCTGATGATACAAACATGCCCTACTGTCTCTTCCTACATCTCCACTTGTCACAATAGCTAACAAAATTGATTTTTAGTGAAACACCATTCTAGTTTCTTCAAAACATATGGGTTTCCATTTTCTTTTTGGCTTTCATGTACAAGATCATGGATTAAAAACACGTGCAGAGACAGAGATTTACCTTTTATCCATGTCCTAAAAATCCACAATCCAAACATATAGAACAGCTGTTATCTATTAATTGCATCTGATCGATTCTCAAATATTAAGGCTATGACGTAATTCATCCAACCTAGAAATATAGCCTTATTTCAGTGACAAAAGGCAGGATATAAATATTGGATTCCGACAGAAAGGTCATATGATTCATGTCCACAGAGTTATCATTCACACAGGGAGAATGAATAATCTTGCAAATAAATTATAAATGCTCAGTTTAACATTCCGTCTACCAACATATTAATTTGCATCTACATGGAGGAAGCCTATAATTGTGAATTCTTTATCGAGCCACAATTACAAAGAAATGACCGAAGATTACCCATGGTATCAATTTCTCATTTTCCTGATTCCAGCTCGAGAAGGTTTCATACTTTTGTACCTTTTCTTGTAAAAATTTGACATATTCAATAACCTGCAAGGAGAAACAACAACAAACTTCTCAAATTACTAATCGCACAGAAATAAAAGTTATTGAAAACATCAGAATCATGCAGCTACCTCTAAAAGAAACGAAGCTTTATCCCTCTTCTGATCACACTGAGGTATGAGGTCTCTAAGTATCTGAAATCTGCACGGTGGAGTGCCAATAATCAATTGAAACAACAATAAACTACAAGGATGTAATATTAATTTACCAATAGTTGCATGTGTTTGTTTATTCGAAGTCAAGAAAGGCTAAGTGAAAGATCCAACTTTTGAATGATTCATGGGTAACTTGGTATAGGATGAGTTTCATAATTACCTCACTTTGTAAATATCACTTCACAGTTCATACAAATGCACAGGAAAGTAAAAAAAATTACAGGTCGTGACATCAGCAAATTTCATCGCGACGAGTGATTTACATGATTGAGGAAGCATATTAATCCAAGTCAACTTACACACAAAAAAAAAAAAAATTGTGTCACTGGCTATTAAGCAAGATGCACAAATGGTTAACATTTTCAGCATTCATGCCAAATCTATATGCATTTAAAAGTTGTGTTCAACACTTGGCTTCCCCATTTCTTGCCACATAATTTTTGTTCTTTAGATTGAATAGCTAATCAAAAATTCCCATTTATGCTCTACTTGCCGCATCATATATTGACAGTTATATTAATTTCAAAATGGTAAATTTCTTAATGGATTATGACAAGCTTCAGTAGAAAACCATGCAGATTAGTTGCAAGATTTCCAAATTGAATGGAAAAGCTAATTTCCCATTTAAAGTGCTAGGTTTCCAATAGATTTAGGAATTCTTCATGGGAATTGATTGTGTGATTGAGAAATAACTGGTCCCATCATTTAAGGCAAGCGTACTACTTCATCACCAAAATGCATCAATGGGACATAAACCAAAAGTTAGAAATCTAAAGTCACCTAATTTAGATTGGTTGTTGCAACTCATAAAGCACCAATAAATCTGAACTTCTTGAATAACTATGTAATGAAATTACTATATACAATACCTATTTCATCTCTCTTCTTAAATTATTTTCCCTTAGGTAAACTCTTACTCTCCTTAAGTCCGTTTTTTCTCTCTTCAGTTCATAAGAAACTTTTGTCCTAAGAAATCTCCTAGTAGAAAGATCAGCAGTTTGCTAGCATCAGAGATAGATCAACATATAAATCCAGTTGGACATTTGAGATAATCATATTATTTTATACTTCGAACCACTTTTGTTCTCATTCCATAATAGTAAAACTTCGTATACAGCCCATCTTCCTATTTTGCATTTGGAATTTTTAATGAGTTTTCATGGACCTTTCTTAATAGCATCCTTTGCAAAATTTTATCATAATAGTCACATTCTACAAAGATAAGTGATTCCACCAATATGGTTAGTTTTTGAGATCTCTCTTCATAGTTGTCAAAATCACCATAAGATAATCAAAGAATTCAAGTATTAATTGCACCGGATGGGTAGGATTAGTGATATTGAAACCAATGAGAATTGAGAAATAAAAATATTTCATACACAAGTTTACAATAGTTATCTCAAACTCCTAGAAAATGACATTCTTTCACGTTAGTAATTGAGGTGAGGTTCTAGGAAGCACCAAGGTGCAAAATCTCGAGCCATGCCGTAATTTCAGTCTATGACTGGAATGATATTGTATCGTGTTGATGTTTCTATGCATACTGAAATTTCATACCACTCAGCACGAACAATGTCTTCTTCCTTTTCTTCATCTTCTTTCTCCTTCAACCTCCAATTTGTAGCCGACATCATGCATCGGAGCATTGGCAAGATGCTAGAATAGTATCTTTTTGGTCAAAGGCTTGAGATTTTGAGCCTTGGTGCCGAGTGGTATTGAGTTTCAGTGATTTTCGAAACGATACGTTTTGATCTTTTCATTCGGCATGGTACGAGATTCCAAACCATGGGAAGCACAATGTGGAAGATTTGTTGTCACTTCAATAGCAAGGATCAACTTAGGCCACTATAACTAGTCAATCTAACTGCATTGCGATGGTGCCATAGTGGTGAATGACATCTGTCTAGGTTATAGCATAGACTAATGAGAGTTGCAGGTTCTTTCTAGCTATCCTAAGAACACTTCCTCTTGAATTGTAGGTCCTTTCCCGCCCAGGTGCTACTGCACTTAGCAGTTCAATTTTAAACCAACAACAATAAAATCCTTCCGATAGCAAACTCTTGGGTGTTGGCTGGGGATTCAATTGTCCATCAATTCTAAAATGGTTAAATGTCTATTATATGCAATTACAATTCATTTAATAATGCAATATTTATAAATAATGTCATACATATTAATACAACATTAATAAATAATAAATATTATAACCAATAATCAAATCATATTTTTGTTTAAATTATTCAATAGTGCTAGATTATTAATACAATTTTTAATAAAAATAGTATTATGTATTATTCAATTTATGGGGTCTAGTTAGGTCAATTAACTATATTTGACATGGCTTTTAGTTGAAGGGCAATTTTAGGATGACTATTGACCAAGAGATTATTGTGTTCTCTCACGCCATAATAATCTTTTTTAATCCACAATCCTTAATCAATAGCAAGCAAGAGAAAGATAGGTGAGGCATCAACTCTATCGAGCAATGACAAAGTTGAATGAGTCATGCTTGATCTCATAGTGAATCTTAAGCCCCAAAAAGGCTAAGCAATCAAGAGGGCGAGGGAGATTGTAGCTAGTTAGCTACTTACCATACAAGTTCTCTATGAATATCCTTTTTTCTGAATTACACCTCGTTCTTTGTGAGATGCATATTTCTCAAAAAAGAATGACCGACATCAATCTAACTCAAGCAATCTTGTGTTGCTAATGACCAATTTTGTACTACAGTTTCTTTCATGATATTATAACATGTCAAAACAAGGTTTAAAATCTTGTGACATGTTATATTATTTCATGCCCGTATGATTTTGATATTTATTTAATTGAATTATTGATGACAATATGATTAACTTTACTTAGTATAAATTATAACTTTTAATTATCTATTTTATTATAATTAATTATTTGCTCAATAATTAATTAGATTGCTGATAATGTTTATTTTATGTTTATATTTATTGATTAAAACATTGGAATGAACAACGAGAAAATGGGAACCAGAGAAGCTATGGAGGAGAAGCCAAACAAACACTATCTCACTAAATTCTAGTTTTTTTTGTCACTTGCTCATGATCTCTCTGTCTCTCCCTACATCATGAAAGTCAAAACTCAAGTCTACTTGAAGTCAAATACCAAATTTTATGCTATTTAAAATTGTGCATCTTAATTTTTAAAAATTTTAGAGACTAATTAAGCTGAAATGAATTAATATTTTAAATTTTGGGGGTCAAATGAAACTCAGATTAGGGTTGGGTGGAGTCCATTAAGCAAACAACGATTAGGGTTAGATGAGCTCAAAAGAGGCTCAATTTGCACCTTATTTTTGTGGGTTTAATACTAAACTAACATCATGTATAGGGTAGTCTAATAGTCCAGTTAATGAGTTAAATGATTACTATAAGTTATAGGAGGTTAGAAGTTATTTTTACTCTACTTCCCCTTTCTCTCTCCAAATGCTCTCCTCACTCCCCTCCCTGAATTCTTCTCTTCCTCTACCTCACGACGCAGTCAATCGAGCACATCATTTGTCGGCTATCATCGGTCTCCTTCAACCTACTTCTTTAGCAACCTTCTCTCTCATCTAGTCTCTCTCCCTCATCCCTTTGTTTCTCCCACGTGTGTTGCCACCACCTCTCAAGAATTCTTGCGTGGAGTGGTGGATTTACAAAGTGAGGAGATCAATTGTGACTTGCGAGACTCCAGTGTCGATATCTATGCCTTCTCACATATCAATCGCCACGAAAATCAATAAAGTCTGATTGTGTTAATTAGCATGACTCAACACTTTAAACACCAAGCCAAAGTTCATTTATGAAGATATTTTAGATCTTTGACTCTTTGTATTCATCATCCATTTTAAGATGATAAGTAAAATCTTGGAGTTTGTACCAATTGATAGGTGCACTAGTATCTCAATTTATTTAGTTCCTGTCAAATATTTGATTAGCGGATGTCTTCAAATAATCGCAATGTGTCTAAGAACATGCTTAGAGAGGTGCAAAATAATAATGATTGTGTTATAAAACATTTTTTAAAGATCATGCTCTAACCAAATTCTCAACTAATATTTCTTATCTCAAATATTTTTATTGATAAGAAAGTTATGGCAAAAGAATCTAATTTAAATGGATTAAAAAAGAACAATGACCTAAAAGTTTTATCTTTTGTAATATCTATATAACAAGATTATTAATAATTCAATATTATCTTAATTGGATACAAGTAAATTTTTTAATTAATTATTCTATTTCCAACCCAAATAAAAAAAAATAAAAGATAGTTTGCATTGTAAGCTGCTTTGTCAACTTCATCTATCTCATTCCTCTTATTATATATGAAAACAGTAACTAATAAGTATCTTTAAATCAATATAATATCACTAAATAATTCTCTTTTAGTTTCTATTTAAACTTAAATGTTGGAAATTAAATTTTTAGTTTTGACTAAATTTGGTTATCTTAATTTACACTTATCTTAATGGTTACCTATTGATATTTTGACTACTTTATGTATTAATCTTTTCAAAGCAATTTGTTTAATGTAAGCTTAATACAATTTAAAATTTTCAAAAAATGTTTTTTATTTTTTTAAATATATTTTATGGTTGATGTGTTTCGTTTTTGTTGTCAAGATGTCACTTAATATTTTCGGTGCCTTTCATTGAAAGGCTAATGACGGCTACTACTTAATAGGTTTCTTTGAATTGAAGAACTAACAAGAAATGATGAATTATATTAACTAGTTTCTTAGTGAATTTTACTTGTGGGCTAGATAAAGAATTTTTCATTGTATATAAACTAATATTAGTGGTACATTTTCCATTTTTAGTTCTTGAGACTTAAGATTATGTAATGGCCACAGTCATAAATAAGATGTTTAGTTTCAAGATATATATAAATTTTAATCTTAGTTGTTTCAAAGGAATTTAAATTTAGTAATATTAGACGTAATGAGACAATTATTAAGATAGGAGATAACGAGTTGTGTGTAACTAAGAACTTAATGCAGACTTGAGGAGTTCAAACAGTTCTTAATGCAGACTTGAGGACTTGCAAATTTGGTTTATACCCTTCAGTTCACTCGTGCAATTTACCACCCAAAGAATTATTTGCCTAAGCATAAAGGAGATTAGAAGAAATCAATGCCACAAGGTTGCTTGAAGTGTCTTCGGAGATTAAAAGAGCTAATGTTCCTAAAAGAGCTACTGTTCCTATAAATATGGAGTCGAAAATGCTGACTTCCATGATTGGCAATTTACTTAGCAATTGACAGGTCTCAAGTACAACACACATTATGTTCAAGATCATCGTCATATCATATTGACCATTCATCCACTTGCATAAAAGATGGTTAAAATGACTTCTAAAAATTGGAATCAGAACAGTTCATCCAACTGTAGCATCAAATAAACAAGATAATGAGAATGCAAAATAAATTGGTTGTTGCAGGCTAAAAGAGATTGTAGAGCATAATGAGTCCCATATAGGCCAGACAGATGATACAAGGGAAAGATGCAAACAGAAAATAGCCAAAATAAAATCAAATGGAGGTGAATTTCAAGTCCTTTTAAGCTGAAAAGGAACAAAAACACCATTTTAAATTGAACAGATGCCAAAAGTTCATGAAGCCTTAGTTAAATAGCTAAAGAAAAATCTAAAAGAGTTGTATAGATGAACTGAAGAACAAAATGTCTAATTTTGTTCTCATAGAACAAGGACAAGTTACAGCTGGTGATGAATAATTATTTATCATCTTGTTCACATCACCATTGCACAAAGCAATGTCAACCAGGTATGGTGTTCCAATTAAATTTCTCCACAAGTCCCCATTTAAACGTGTTAAGTGTTGGGGTTTATGAATTAACTTCCTCCGGTCATACCTATTCCTTCTGTTAAATGCCTTTCTCCGTGTATGTTTGCCAAATCGAATGATGTGAGAGGTATTGCTAAGAAACGTGATAGAAAGCCAAGGAACAAACTGAAGTTCTTGATTTAGACCAAAAACAAAAATTGAATTTCAGGAAATTAAGCAATCACATTCAACTACACTTCTACCAAGCTATTTTTTTAGATTTATTGTGTGTGATAGAATTACAAAAGAATAATAAGCATTTAACCAGAAGATGTTAGAGTGTGAATGCAATCCGAACTCGTGACCAACCTATCATTGATTTTGCACCTACGACGCTGCTCGGTTGCTGAATGCTTTGATTTTGGCGTAGTTGGCGTGCCTGGTTTCTGCTCACCACTCTTCCCGTCCACCTTCCCCGTCATTTCAGCTGGAGAAAGCATATACCGCAGAAAAGATAATTAAAAATAATAATAATAAATTTGAACTTCGAGCAGGTAAAACCAATTGAATTACTCAAAAAATAAATTGCGACAGAACAGTATCTCAGCAGATGAAAGACGAGACCTTTCAAACCTATAGTTTCTCTTTTGCTTTTTAAAAAAAGGAGAGAAAAAAAAATCTCAAACACGCACATCTTTGAGACGATCCTTGAGCCCTCCTGAGCTCGTCCTCGTCGCCGCTCGATCTGGAAAGAGACTCCATCAGTAGAACGCTACCCTGTGAACGAAGGAAGGAACGAAGGCTCACTAGCTCTGAATGAAGTCGCAGATTTAGAAGAGAGGCGAGATCGACGGAAACCCTAATCAAAAGGTGATTTGTCCACGGTCTTCTCCGACATGGAAAGCAATCAACGAAAGACCATAAGACACTTTACAAAAAGCTGCTCGTAAGATATAGTAACTCCCAATGCACCACGTCTATTTTTCATTAGAGTTCTCATATTTTCTAAAATTTATCACAACCATTAAAACTGTAAATTTATCTTATATTTTTTAATTAAAGTATTTAAAAACTTAATCTTTATCATAATTTCATCTTAATCTCCGTTAAACTTGACGTGAGACTAACATTATTTCTATATCAGCAAAGTTTACACGTGGAACCTCCTATAACCTTATTAACACAAAATTGGAAAGTTATCAATTGTAAAGTTATCATTAGTTTCAAGACCAACATTATTAAAATCATGAAATTTGCCATTTAAACAAAATTGTAAAGTTATCCTCTCATCCCTCCTATAACCTTTGATAAGTCACGGGGCAATTTATAATCACCATCAAATGATTAGAAGGTGAAAGAATTAGTATTATTTGCTCGTCGAGCGCTTCCCCGTACCTCCAACAATTCTTGTGTGGGCTGATCATACTTGAACTAATCAATAAGATTAACTGAGTTTATAGAAGGAACAGAGGTTAGAATTGAGAGAAAAAAGAACACCCCATACAACTTTTTACAGAAATGGAATGGAGAGAGAAGAAGCGAATAGATTGTCCATCTCAATAGTAATTTTTACACAATTAAAATAATTCAAACTATTAGTTGTTCGCATGTGTTTGTTTGTATGATTATGCCAACAAAAAAAAATGTAAATTCAACAGATGCAACCACATCCAACGCTAAAAATAATAACAATAAAATTATCAAAAAGTTTGAATAAAAATCTTCTACCATAATAAGCTCTTAGAGACTCTAGAGCAATGCTAACAGTCAATTTATGGAGTATTGAGAATGTTTTTGTTCAACTTCTTTATGCTCAAAGATCCTCAAGGAGGCTTTATAATGAACTCTCTCACTT
>JBAMIE010182060.1:0-13091 GCA_037177295.1 Kaempferia parviflora | reverse complement strand
TAGTTGTAAGTGGTGTACTTGCCGGCGGCGTTCTGGGGACGGGAGGCGAAGTGGACGCCGTGAGTCATGAGGAAGAATTTGGCCGTTTCAACGGAGGAGCCGACCACGACCCCGAAGGAGCTGAAGCGGAGGTACATGAGGTGTTCGTACTTCCAGGAGAGAGCGTGCAGCAAGCGGTGGGGGAGGGAGCCGATGAGGTTCAGATTGCCTATAACGGGCAGTGACTACGGACCTGGTGGTAAGTTGAGCTTGCGCCGGCGGCCGATGACTAGGCGGCGGAGGAGGAGCAGGAGGAGTAGCATTAAGATGGCTAACCACGTCGCCGGTGATGGATTTACCATGACTGTAGTTCTGAGGTAGATCTAGGGCCATATTTGTAGTTGGCAGGTTGATCCAATCACGTGAGTCTAGTTTAGTTTAACGATTAGTCAACTGTTTAGGGTATGATGTCGCAAAAGGCGATTCGCTCGCCCCCAGTGTTCTCCGTTAATCCATTCTTATGTCAATACGGAGAAGATAAATCATGGGTGACTACTAGTCATTAGTGCAAATGGTCAAGACATGGGGGAGGTATATGCTTAGACGCGCCGAGTTTCGACCTCAAGACCTCATGTGGCAACTGTAGGTCCTTGGTGGCCGGCTAAAGGGGGTGACTATCCTGCAATTGGAAATTAAAAATCTTGAGCTTGCATTTGCAGGAATACAAGGTTAGTTCAATAATATAATTAAAAGACACAACATCAAAAGAAAAGAGACCACAGATTACTTGGTTACAACTTAGGTAGTTGTTAATCCAAGATAGTTGTAAAGCTCACTAAAATCTCCTTCGTTGAAGGCGGAAAAGCCTTTTACAAACGCTTAGGCTCAGAAAAAGATTAGAAATGAATTACAGAAGTTTTGTGCTTGTTGTTATTTATTTCCTATCTTTAGGGGCCTAGCTCTGGAAAATCCTATCCGTATACTGAAGGTGCCTCTAGTGTTGCCCAAGGCGCCTTTGGAGTGATAAAGTTTTATCTCGTAAATAAAACTTTATCTCTTATCAATGGTAGAAATCTGTTGGCTGAAGGCGCCTTCAAGGAGTTAAAGACGCCTCCCAGGCGCTTCACAATAGCAGCTTTGCTCCTAGTTAGCTCCGTTTGCTCCGGTCGACTTCATTAGCTTCCGGTCACTTGGGTGATCTCGGACATCCGAAATAGGGCTCACCCGAACCCATGTTCCATCCTTCTCGGCGCATAGGCTTCCTCCCCGGCTTCTCGTTTCTCGGACCGCTGCATGAGCCCTTCTCATTTGCCGGTGTACTCTTCTGCAGCTTCACGTCCCTTGGACGTACTGAACCCGTCGACTCGCTTCCCGTGCCATCCTTCTCGTCCGCCGCATTTTCTGCTCAACTTCTTATGTTCCTAAGCTCCTGCATACTTAGACACAAGGATCAAAAAATACATGACTTAACCCAACTTGGTTGATCATATCAAAACTAACTTTGAAAATTAACTACAACCTCTCATATTTTAACCATCGCACCACCCAAGTCGGACAACTGTTTAGGGTATGATGCAACAACAAGATGCTGCTTAATCAGTAGTTTACTGAAGTATTTAATTTCTAATTACATACACTATGCGATATTTTGAATGAGAAATCGGATTAGGCACTTAAATTACTAAACAAAATAATTAAGAATCATGTGGATAGACTTAATAATAGAATTAAAAAAGGGCACATACTCATGGTTCAATTGTCAGCTATGGAGTATATATTTCATGGATTTTTATCCTATGAGATGAAAAAAAATCTAGGACTTTGACTATTGGGTGAGAAGCTGTACGTATTTTTAGATTTATCTTAGTACTCGATCGGAGTTTTCGGTAGGGTCGAACGGGTCACCTCTAAGACTTGGTCGGTTTGAAGAGTCAGATACATAGATTATAAAAAAAACCTATATAAGCCGCACTAAGATTGCGAGGGCAAGGAGGAGAAGTCGAGTGGTCAGAAAGCGATGCCGAATATGAGAAGTCACCCCGAGCACAAGTGACTAAGTACGATAGTCAAGTGCTGAGTGTCAGGACGAGAAGTCTACCAGGGGTGCACGCCGGGATCGGAGAGCGTCCTGAAGATGAACGGAGAAGAAGGGGCGACTGGGAGAGTACGGGGATGGTGATGGCCAATTTTAACCCTTCTTGTCATCCGGCGGTGGTTGGACTGAGGAGAAGTCATGGTCGTTGAATATTTTCTATTTTACTCCCTTTTTTTTGTTGCCGTTTCTTTATTTTCAGAATGATACACACATTATTGTTTATTTGATTAGACACTGTACTTGTAGACAGATGTATTATGTAATCATATTGATACGTATTCACACTGTATACCTATACAATATGCATTATTGTGAAGCCTCTTCATTGTTTTTTTTAATTGTTTAATTAGAAATGCTTAAATTATTAATTAAGATAATTGTAACTCATAATAATTTAATTAAAGGTGAGCAATTTTATTAAGGCTAAAATAACTTTAACCCCATATGTTTTCTATCATGTAGTATTTTACCTCCTATGTTTTTTAAAAAATATTTAACTCCCCTTTGACTAAAACTAAAATGTGAGAAAGATAATTGTGCCTTTATTCTTTTAATCATTTTTCGATAATCACCTCAAGAGAGGAAAGACACGTTGAATTGACTATTATATCCTTCAATAAAAATGCTCACAAAATTCATACATGCACCAGTATAAATAACAGAAAAATAGCAACTCCGAAAGGGATAACCGGCCAAAAACTCATTCCACCACCCTCACTAAATGAAGAGTCAGAATTCTAAATTGATGAACCAAAATCAAATGAAGATGGAACAAAATTTATAATTAAAAATCTTCTCTTCATCATTAAATGTAGTATACAATGAACAAAAAATAATTGTGACCTTGTCTTTTTTATCAGTTTTCAATAATAACCTCAAGAATGAAAAATCATATTGAATTGTCCATTATATTTTCGGTAAAAATCCTCATCAAATTCATACATGCATATGCATAAACAATAGAAAAGCAGTAACTCTAAAAGAGATAATTAGCTAAAAACTCATTCTACCACCCTCATCAAACAAAAAAAAGTCAGAATTCTAAATTAATAAACAAAAATCACTCATACTTCATTGTATGCCATATTTGATGATGATTTAATGATGAACTTTGTTTTTATCTTCATTTGATTTTGATTCATCAATTTAGAATTTTAATTCTTTTTTAGTTTGGTGAGTGTAGTGAAATGAGTTTTTAACTGGTTATCTCTTTTAGAGTTGTTACTTTCCTGTTATTTATACTGGTGCATGTATAAATTTTGTGAGGGATTTTACCAAAAGATATAATAGCCAATTCAATGGGGTTTCCCCTTTTGAAATTTATTATCGAAAAATGATAAAAAAAAGACAAGAGAATAATTGTCTTTTAATAGATTTCTCATATTTGACTTTTGGTCAAGGGGAGGGTTAATGTTATTTTTTAAACATAGGAGGGCAAATGCTACTAGATAGAAAATACAGGAGGGTTAAAGGTATTTTTGACTTTAATTAATCACAATTTAAATTGAAACCTAACAAACAAATTATTGAACCACGTAGCCGAAGTTGTCAAATACCTAAATCATGTAGGTAAGTTTCAAAATTATCAAATCATGTATCCAATTCTACTTTTACCTCTTCGTATTTGCCGGTGCCTACCTTGATTGTTATAGTGTAGCAATTGATTCCGACACGGTTCATCAACACAGTAATAAACCGAATGATTGTTATATTATAGTAATCGATTAAAAAATTTAATTCAATTCAAAAAATTAATGCTCTCAATATGGTGTATGGAAAATGATGTTTGAGAGAATGAATATAATCAGGAGAATTATAAAAACATATAGAATTTAGTTTCATATCATTCTGATCTCTTTAGATTCATCAACCGATTTTGGTTGAAATCAGGCCAAAATTAGTAGATGAACATAGATAACTCAAAATGACATGGAATTAAGTCCTATGTGTTCGTCTAGTTTTTCTAATTATAAGCATGCCCTTAAACATCATTTTTGTATGACATATTCAGAGTAAGAAATTTTTTTAATAAGAATTTAATTTTTTAATCGATTGCTACATTATAGTAATCAATTAAAAACGGTTCATCAGCATAATAGTGTTTCGAATCGATTACCATACTGTAACAATTGATTGGGAGGGACAAAAATATAAGTGGATACATAATTTGATCATTTTGAAACTTTCTATGTGATTTGTATATTTGGCAACTCCAACTAAAGGTTCAGTAATTTATTGAATTTTTTTAGACAAATTAAATTTATCAAATTTTATCATGAAAATCGATAAAACTGAACCGATAAAAATTTGATTAATTCGGTCCATCATCAAATTAAATAACTTTCTAACCGTTGATTGATCAATCGAATCTTCTGCACATTAGTCGATTGTTAAATAGTTGGGTTGGAATCGTGATCTTAGTAAATTTTTTAAACACGGTCCATAATATTAATCAATTTATTATAATATATTAGTTGATTAATTATGTTTGATTTAATTGATTTTTAAATTTTAAAATTGAGATATTAAAAAGAAATAATTATGATTTTTTTTAAAAAAAATAAATTTCTATAACAACAGCCAAGCTTTATCCCACTAGATGGGGTTAGTATATAGATTCTTTTACGCCATTGAGCTCTATCTCCTACTATATCATCATCTATATTTAAATAAATTTTATCTTATTTTATTATTTCTAACCAAGTCTTTTTTATCTTCCTCTTTCTTGTTTAATATGCGTATTTATCATAGTTTCATATCGCCTATTTGAGCATTTATTGGTCATCTAAGTACATGCTCGTACCATCTTAAACTCTCTTGGAGTTTTCCCTCAATAGAAGCAACTCTGACTTTCTCTTTAATGCTCTCATTTCTTATTCTGTCTATCCTCATTTGTCCACACATTTACCTTAACATCCTCATATCCGTGATTCTCATCTTCTGCTCATATACTCGAGTCAAAGCCCAACATTTAACTTCATATAACATTGCAGGTCTAACTGTTATTTTGTAGAACTTTCTTTTAAGTTTTAAAGATGGTTTACGATCACATAAAACACTTGACGCTCTCCTCTATTTCAACCATCCTGCTTGTATTATATGTAAGACATCTCTCTCTATCCCTCTATTATTTTGTAAAAATAATCCTAAATATTTAAAGATCTCAGTTCTGGACAATACGTCATCTCCGATCTTATCTTAACAATTGTCTCATTACGTCTAATATTGCTAAACATAAATTTCATATATTCTATTTTTATTCTACTAAGCCTAAAACCTTTCCCTTTTAGTGTTTCTCACCAATATTCTAGTTTAGCATTTACTCTTTCACGTATTTTATCTACCAAAATAATATCATCTACAAATAACATGCAACACGGTACTGTGTCTTGAATGTGTGTGCAGTGAGTTTACACAAAATTAGTGTAAAAAAATAGGAAATTAGAGTTGATCCTTGTTGTAACCCTATCTTTATTGGAAATGCTTTAGTTACTCCGTCTAAAGTGTTTACTCTAGTCGTTACATCCACATACATATCCTTAATTAGTTCAATATATGTTACGCTAACACATCTCTTTTCTAGAATTTTCATATATTTTCTTTTGGGACTATATCATAAGCTTTTCTAAGTTAATAAATACTGTGTAGATCTTATTTTTGCTCTTGATATTTTTCAATTACTTGTTTAAGAAGATGTATAACTTCTATTGTCAACCTTCTAGACATGAACTCAAATTGATTTTCGGTCACTGTGATTTCCTTCCTTAATTTTTTTCTATTACTTTTTTTTCAAAGTTTCATGGTATGACTCATTAGTTTAATACCCCTATAGTTTGCATAATTTTGTATGTGCCCCTTATTCTTATATAAAGGAACTGTTGGGGTTGCAAGATTGCAAATATAGTCCCACATTAAAAACACATGGGAAAAATCATGGGTTTATAAGAGAAAGATATCTCTATTGGTATGATGTATTTTGGGTAGAGCTCAAAAGTAAAGCCATGAGGGTTTAGACCAAAAGTTGACAATATCATAATATTTTAGGGATATCTAAAATTCTTTTGGACCTAACAATTAGTATCAGAGTTTGGACTTCCAGAAGGTCTAACCGTCGACTATGCACAAAAACTATGGTCTAATTAAGTCATAAGAGTAGAATATTAACATCGAACAAAGGAAGATACTAGGCAAGAAATCCTAGTTGAGGTTAAGCAAGGAAATCCTAGTAGGTCGGTTGGACCGAGGGGCAGGAAGTCCTAGTTGCGGCTAGGCAAGGAAGTCCTAATAGGTTGGTTGGACCGAGGGCAGAAAGTCCTAATTGCATCTAGGTAAGGAAGTCCTAGTATAGGTCAGTTGGATCAAGGGGTAGGAAGCTATAGTTGCGGCTATACAAGGAAGCCCTAGTATGTCGGTTGGATCGAGTGGCGGGAAGACCTGGTGAGTCGAGAATCAGATGTCAAACAGATAGTCTTTTGGTTTGAGGGGGTCTGTGGTCCTTTGTTTGAGTGGGGTATTGTCGGGGTTGCAAGTTTATAAATATAGTCTCACATTTAAAATAAATTGGAAAGATCATAAGTTTATAAGAGAAAGATATCTCCATTGGTATGAGACCTTTTGGGTAGAGACTAAAAGTATAGCTATGAGGGCTTAAGCCCAAAGTTAAAAATATCATACCATTATGGAGATATCTAAAATTCTTTTAGACCTAACAGAAACTAGAGTACTTATCCTCCATTGATCAGAAATTTTTTCATTTTCAATATCATGTTAAATAATTTTGTAAGTCATTCAATAACTTATTTTCCTAGGCACTTCCATACCTCTATCGGAATATCATCTAATCCAACAACTTTTCTATTATGCATCTCATTTAAAGATTGTTCTACTTCTAAAGTTTGAATTCTACAATAAAAATTTAAATTTCTATACTTATTTAACCTACTTAAATTACCTAAGTTAAGTTGGTCACCTAAACCTTTATTAAAAAGTTGATGAAATATCTTTTCTAGTGTTGCAATTATCCCCAAATTAAGTTGACTCATTTAACTAAGCTCGAGTTGGCTCAAGCTTAAATTTGATGTTTGACAAGATAAATGGAGATTACAGGTGCAATTGTCTATTTACGAAATTGACGGTCAAAGGTTGACCAGGAGTCAAGTGGGTCAAGATTGACCAGATACTTGACTGGGAAAGTCCTAACTGGAGGCTAGGTAAGGACAAGACTATCAGGGAGGTTAGCAGAAAAAAAATCCAAGTGGGTCAATGTTGATCGGATACTTAGTGTGAAAAATCCTAGTGAGTGAAACTAGGTGATGAAAGTCCTGGTAAGTGAAGCCAGATAGTGTGGAAAGTCCTGGTGAGTGAAGCTAGACAGCTAGGAAGTCCGGTGAGTGAAGCTACGTAGATCAAAAGTCATGGTGAGTGAAGTCAAGTGGAAAACCTATTGAGTGAAGCTAGGCAGATGAAAATCATGGTAAGTGTAGGTGAAAATCCTAGTGAATGAAGCTAGGTGGCGAAAAGTCCTAGTAAGTAAAGCTGGCAGTGAGAAAATCCTGGTTAGTGAAGCCAAATGAAAGCCCTAGTAATTGAAACAAAGCAGTGGGAAAAGTCCTGATAAGTGAAGCTAGATATTGGAAAATCCAAGTGGGTTAAGGTTAACTGGATATTTGGTGAGTGAAAATCCAAGTGGATCCTAGAGGATCGGACACTTGGCATTAGATGGGAAGTCCAAGTGGGTCATGGAAGACCGGATACTTGGCATGAGACTGTAAGTCCAAGTGGGTCAAGGTTGACTGGACACTTGGCACTAAGAGAAAAGTCCAAATGGGTCAAAGGATTGACCAGACACTTGGTGACGAAGTCCTAATATGTCAAGGTTGACCGGATGCTAGGCAATGTAGAAGTCCTGACATATTACGGTTGACTAGATATTGGGCAAGGGAACCCTAGACTTGAATTAGGGTTGGACCAATTGATTAGTAGATCAATTGGGAGTGCCATCGCAAAGAGGCACAATGAATCAATTACTTGATCGATTCAACTGGACCCAATCAATCAGGTGATTAATTGGGAGAGTAGTGTGAGGGAACAGAAGGCCTCTAGATTGATTGGTTGATCGATCCATCTATGTCAATCGATCAGTTGATCGATTGGTGTGAAGTTTTCACAGAGCACAGTAAATACTGTGCTGGATCGATTGGGAAGGAGACCAATCGATCCAGATTGCCATGATGCAGAGACAGTAGGCTTCGGAATCGATCAGTTGATCGATTGAATCCCACAATCGATTAGTCGACCGGTTCAGAGATGATCGTTGTGCACCTGCAGTTTAAAATTGCGAGATCGCTTCAACGCCAAACATCATTGCTCACGGTTTTCATCTCCGTTCTTTATCCACAAGTTCTTGGAATCTTAGAGTTGAAGTGCTACTACATTTCCAAGCTTATGAGTGGCTTCTACAAGCAATAATAGATCAAGCAAGAAGGTTTTTATTTGTTTTGTACATTTACTTCTTATTTTGAGTTGTACTCTTGTTCTTGAGTTGTATGAGGTTTCTCCACCGCCGGATTGTTTCAAGAATGAGTGTTTTTGATAGTGTAGAGTACTGTGCTCAGTGTGGATCCTTAGATTAGTCTCATCTTCTTGAGGTGGATACCAAGTAAATCCTTCGTGTTAACATTGGGGAGTTGTGCTTCGAGTTTTTCCACTACAACATCATCATCAACCCCCCTAGTTTTAGGTGTTCCAACAAGTGGTATTAGAGTGAGGCCTCTCTTGACCAGACTCATCTCCAGAGAGTGTAAAAATCTAGAGGAAGAAAAAGAAGTTGAAGCCCTAAAATCAACAAGTCAAAGACTTTATCAAGGGAGCTCAACTTCAAATGGATTTTTGAGATGGACTCGGATATGATACATGAATGCCTCCACCATTCACATCAATATGTTTCATTTTTTGGAAATCAAGTATCGAAAACTTCTTCATGATGGAAATAGGCAAAGGTTTGCTCTAATAGAGAGATTTGAGGCTCCAAAGGATGATAAAGGAAAAATTCTCAAGAAGAGAAAATGGAGCAAAGATCAAATCAAGAGAAGCGAGACAAATGATAAGGTAACTAAATTTTTGATTAATTTATTGCCAAGATCTATTATATACAAAATTGGAGAGTACAAGGATATAAATGAATTATGGGGCAAGCTTGCAAGGCTCCATGAAGATTCCTCCACTTTGCCAAACCAAGAAGAATCCAAAGAGGGATACTCATTGAATCAAGAGTAAGAGAATTCGAAGGTTGAAAGCTGATCAACATTCGAAGAAGAAGAAATTGAAGAAGATCCATCCTCAAGAGAGTACAAAGACAAGGGCAAAGGGGTATCCTCTTTATTTCATGTGCACGAAAATTCGGAGGTTGAGGAATGCTCAACATCCGAGGATAAAGATGAAGAGGCATCCACCTCAAGGATTAAGGGGGAGTGTAGATCATTGATACTGGATCAAGAAGAAGCTTCTACATCCGGATCAAAATAAGAAAGTGTCATCCCTACAAATGAAGGTAAAAAGATTTAAATTTGTAAAAATAAAAATCATATCATATGCTTTAAGCATAAGGAAAATGGTCACTACAAGAGTAAGTGTCCAAGTTGACAAAGAAGAAGGGTCAAGTGACACCGAAAGTCAAGGAGAAGCCAAAGGAGGTCGACCCCATGGTATGAAAAGGCAAGGAGCACATTGTGTACTTTTGTGTAAAAAAAAAAATATTGTCAGAGTCAATGTCCAAGGGGGAGAGAACCGACCAAGAACAAAGAAAAAAGTTCAATTCAAGGGAGAAATCTTAAGAGCAAACCTAAGGAATTATTTATTTATACAAATCCTTTGAGTAATAGTAAAAAGTATGCCAGGCAAAATCTTTATCATTTTAATGTCATTTATGATGAAAATAGAAAGCATGATAAAATTAAAGAAAAACATATATCTTATCATGCTAGAACTACCTTACATAAGGATAGAAAGATAGAAAATTAATTAGGCAAGAAATCTAAGGACTTTAGATATGTGCCTAAGAAAAAGGATTTTCAAGGCCATCTAAAAAAATCAAAATCTAAGGATTTAAGGGTAGAAAATCAAGTCTTGAGGTCAAGGCTTTTTAAATTAGAAAAGTCCCTAAAAAAATGGAGAATATCATTAAGGGGTCAAATGAACAAAACCTAAGTTTAGGTAAGCAAGAATCATCAAATAGTAGGAGGGGTCTGCGATAGAAACCTAAATCCAAGAAGGATACATCTTCATACCATAGGGTTCCATATAATTATAGAATTAATCCTAGGACTAGGAGTCAAGTCAAGATAACAAGGAAAGTTATCCCTAGAAGTAACTTTGATAAGACTAAGGTGACTAAGGCTTCTATGAAGCCTAAGAATGTCATTAAAAAGATCACAAGGGAAGTTATTCCTAGAGTTGACCATAAGGAGTCAAGTGCGACCAAGGCTTCTAAGAAGCCTTGGAAGGTTTCTAGGGAAGATATCCTTATTGAGTGTTGGAGCAATCATTGTACCCAAGGTTTTGATGTTTGGTCAAAAGGTTTAAGTTAAAGTTTGCATATGTATTTAATATGCACTATTGAGTGTGTAGGTGACAGGTCCAAATGATAGTCCAAGTGTGATTTAGCAAGCTTGATGTCCCGAAGCAAGGAGTTCTTGGCAAGGTTAAAGTCCTCAAGGTGAGGTGACTCTTAGCAAAGGAAGACTCGACGACGATGATAAGGCCGAAGGAAGCTCTTGAAAGCACGGCGTGAAGGATGGGAAAGCATCCAAGGGACGCAAGGCTGGTGGAGGAGGCTAGAAAGTAAGGTCAAAGTCAGAAGGGCAAATTAGGGCTTCTACCAGTCGACTAACATATATCATCAGTCAACTAATATCTAGTCGACTACCCAATCGATTGGAGAGCGAACAAAAGGTTCTATTCGCTCGACCCATGAAGACCAGTCGACTACTCAGTTGAATGGTAGGTTACCTTTAAAATTGCTGATGTACAGAATCTCTGTTGCAGCAGTAACCATTACTCAAGAGCAGCCGACTAACATGTTCATCAGTCGACTGTTGTTCGAGATTTTGGTAACTTGATATAAAAGCTCTAGAACTTGGAGAAGGACAATACACTTACTTGTTAAATTTTTTCAAGCTCTCCAAACAAGCTCTAATCATTATTCTCTCTTCTTCCTAAGCCTAATCTTTGATCTAGTAAGAGGAAGAGGTGGAGAAACCTTGTACAAAACTCACACAAGCATACAACTCAAAACAAGAAGTAAATGTACAAAAATATCAATGAAAACCTCTTCTTGCTTGATCTCTTGTAGCTTGTGAACACCTCTTGTAAGCTTAGAAATGCAGCAGTACTTCAACCATAAGCTCTCAAGATCCGGCGATGAGAATGGTTGAAGAAGTGGAGAAGAAGAAGTTTTTTTTGCATTGTAGCATTCGTATCTTTTGAACCTGCAGAGTCACAACGGTCATAATCCAATCGATCAATTAATCGATTGCAGCATTTGAATCGATCATATCGATTAGAGCAGCTGGATCGATCCAACTGACTTTTGTTCTCTTACAAAGCCCGCAGAATCGATTAATCAATCGATTCGGCCCTCATCGTGTCTCGCAAAACAACATGTAGGACCGATGATTACGATAGAGGGGGGGGGTGAATATTGTTCGTGAAAAATACAGAATACAACGCAGCGGAAAAATAAATAGACATAGTGGATTTTCTTCGTTCGGAGCCCACTTCGACTCCTACTCGAAGGCCCAAACCTGGTGCTTTCGTTGGGAAATTCTATAGATTCAGAAATAATTATAGAATACAAGTTTCAAGATGTTAAATAAAAAGTTACCAACTCTAAAGTGTGATTTCGGATGAGTCCGGGAGTTAGCGTCGGCTGTCGGCAGTGGTCGGAAGTCCAGAGCAGCAGCACCTCAGTAGTAGCACAGTCTCGGAGCACTCAGAAGTAGCAGAACGCGTGTGGAAGCTTTAGAAGTGATATCTTAAAGTGCTGAACCTGAATTGATTATATAGCAGTGCTGAACGCGCCTTTAGCGCCTCTGAAGGGGCCTTCATCGAGATAAAACTTTATCCGCGAAGGCCAGCCGTTATCCGTGATGAAGTCCAAGAGTTATCGGCCGGAGGGCACCTCCCCAAGGCGCCTTCAGCGCCGCGCTGCCGAAGTCTTCTACCTTCACGCTGGAGGCGCCTCAAGCACCTCTGGAGGCGCCTCAAGCACCTCTGGAGGCGCCTTCAGCACTGTTCATCCGTGGTCAAACTACACTTTTGACTCTGCAAAATAGTATTAGAGGCACAGAAAATATCTACCCTACAAAATAGAGTTAGTACACTTCAATAAAAGTAGTAATTAAGTTTTGTTCCTCCAGGATCAAAACTTAGTCAAAGGAACTCAGCTTAGGATCTCCAAATGGGTCTAAGCTGGCTCGATGCTTATATATTCTTTCGAACAGGAACACGTCCTTACAGTCACTCTCCTCCAGTGACTTATCTCACTTACCTTCCGGAATCAAATATCCAGAACACCAACACCAGAATCGGACATCCGGATCGCTCACACCGGGAATCAGACATCCCAGATTATCCACACCAGGAATCAGACATCCCGGATCACCGACACCGAGAATTGAGCATCCTGGATCATAGACACCGGGATTCGAATCTCCCGGATCGAGACACCGAGATTCGAACCTCTCGGATCGAGACACCGGGATTCAAACCTCCCGGATCGAGAACCGGGAGTCGAACGTCCTGGATCGAAAACCTACAAACTCCACAAACTTGTTAGATGACACATACTCTAACTTTAACCTATTTGTCATTCATCAAAACCTAAGTTTGACTGTCAGTGCAAATTACACCAACAATCTCCCCCTTTTTGGTTGAATGGCAAACCTGGGTTAAAGTTAGAAAAATAAAACATGTACTATCAAATCAACAAGTTAATATTGCAACAAAATATGAAATTTCT
>JBAMIE010182043.1:0-13092 GCA_037177295.1 Kaempferia parviflora | reverse complement strand
GACGGGGCTAAAATTGATTTTTTTTTTTAAATTCTTCTCTCATGTATATATAACTTTCTTCTCTCTCCTGTATGTAAGGTAGTGTTGATTTTTATAAACTAGTACCAATGACATGTTAATACATCACCAAATCAACATCATCCAAGGTGGTGCTGATTTGTAAAAAATATCATCATCTTGTTGCTAGGTTTTAAAATTAGCATTGGTGTTGGTTTTTAAATCAGCACTAATACTGATTTGTAGAAATTAACACTAAGTAGTGCATTAAGACTCAATGCTGGTTTGTAAAAATAAGCTTCATCTTGGTGTTGATTTCTAGTGGTGTTGGTTGGTAGAAATCAACATCAAAGTGGTGCTGGTTTGTGGCCTTAGTGCACCACTTAGTGCTGGTTTCTAAAAACCAACACTATCTTGGAGGGTGCTGATTTAATTTGGTGGTGCCAGCACCAGTCCATTGGTGCTAGTATTGTTCCCTCTAACAATTTGGATGAGAAATTAATTGAATATTTGTGAACAAATTAGTGTTCGACTTAATAAGAATTTATTTATGTTTATTAAATATACACAAGATTAATTAATAAACAAGGAACAATCATTTTAATGACTTTATTTATTTTAGGCTTGGCTTGACTCAATTATCTTATCAAATAAACTTTAACACTCAAAATTTGGCTCAACTTGACTTACTTACCACTTACAAAAAATTAGACCATTTGTACACCTTTGTGTCATATAATTGTAAAATCATATTTTGGAATACATGATTCCCAAAGTCTCTATGTGCAAAATAAAATAAAATAAAATAAAATAATAAATATTAGTAATTCTATATATTATATATACTTCTGTATGAAAATTATAATGGTTGGATGCGTTATAAAACCATATTTTAATAAAATATTTTTTAGAATTCAGTTCAAAACTAAACAATTAAGGCATCTAGGCACCATTGCCACAGATAATCTAACTCATACATAATTTTATTAGAGTAGTTCAGGGTTTAAATCTTATCAAATTCTTTTTTATTTTTTTATTTTTTTGCTTAAATATCTATCAATGAAAATGAGGAAGAAACAAATTAATTTCATTCAATTTTTACAAAATTTAACTGTATTTCCCTACAAAGACGTGATGACCTATAAAGCTAATTTCCATCCTATATCGTTATCTTCCAACGATGGGAAGCGAAATTATTAAATTTCTTCTCTTATTTACTTCCATTCAAGTAAACAGAGTTTAGAGAAAATTAAACTTCATTGCTCTTCTCTTCCTTCATTTTATTGAGTTCCTTGGCCTGTAATTCTTTAACAGTAAATTGCAATGTAAAAAGAAGTATCAAAGAAGAGGGCTTTAGAGAACCCAACTCAATAAAAACTACCACATTTTTTGTGTGGATTATTTTCATAACTAATAAATATTAGTGTTATAAATATTCAATGTCTCATCAAGTTCATAGGGCTCTCGTACCAAATGGCTGAGACATGTTTGAACCGAACATAAATGTGATGGGAAAAGACCTCAAACTCAGTCCGGAGACAAAATTACACTCCCCATAAATAAACAAATAGACAGTAGCGATCGATTACAGCAATCATGGCATCTCTTAGTTTCGATAGGCTTGACCTGGATGTTTTCCTTCAGGTGTGATGAGCATTTACGATAAGTTTACACAATACTCGGGGCATCTCCAACCCAGCTGCACACTGCTCGTCGCCATCGTGTTCTGATGCAGTCGACTAGTGGTGCATGTTGAGGAGGCTGATTGAGCTCCAGGATGCCGGTATCTCTCAAACTTGGATCATTGCTTGAGCTACTCACCACATCGGCCAAAAACTCTTCCTGCGTCCATCGAGGTGGAACTACAACACTCAGTTTACAAAGCCTTGGCTTCTGCAGGGAACTCTCGCCGCCAACAGCAATAGTGTTTGATACTGATTTTGCAATGCCATTGAAATGGTAAAGATCAAACAGTTTCTTTCCCATCAATCCAGATGAGTCCTTGAGGCCTCCAGAACTTTTATCCAATTCTAGCAAAGCGTGCCATAATTCACTCCATACGATGAACCCTGAACTGCAGAGGTGATCTATCTTTGCAGGAGGAAAATCGATGTTACCCTCCCTGAGAACTTGTTGAAATCCTTCCACACCAATAAACCCTCCACCACCACTTTGGTCTTGGGCATCAAATGCTTTCCTAATCTTTGACTCTCGCTCTTCCAGCTCGTTCTCTTCCTGCACAGCAGAATCAAGAGCAAAAAGAACAGTGTAGTGGGACTCGCTACCCACTACCCATATGGGCCATCTAGGGGATTTTAGATGCTGACCAACTTTGCAAAGGTTGAGAGATTCTAGAAGTGAAAGGAATCCAATCTCCGGTGTCATGGCTACACCTCTCAGGAACATACCGCCGCCAACATCCATTCGGCCATCAAATACATTGGGCACAGCCTCTCCACAAATCAGCAGATTCACAATTTCCTGCAAGCAGTTTAAAGAATTAGATGGATGTTTACTATAAATTGTGGATCATATGTTCCTTGAGCACCACCTAGCAATTTTCAGGAGCTCTAGAAATTTTCAGTGGGAAGGGAACGTGATTGTAGTATATAGTCCTAGGAACACGATTGCTTCAATCTCCCTAATTAGCATGCGAGTACATGATTGGATAACCAAATGCAAAAGGATTGCCATGGATAAATGAACAGAAAAGTATACTACAGTTGGGGTGAAGGGAAGTATACCAGTTACGGAAAAATACATTGAAGCAATAAGAAAGAAGGAAGCAGTTTTTATACAACCAATTCTTTAACAATTTTTTTGATCGACCACAAGATTAATGGTCCTCATCAGCTGGAGGCATTATTTGCTCAAAAAGGGAGATTGCCTCACTGTGCAAAAGGCAGCATTTTTATCATTATCACGATTTTATAACATCTTTAACATGTTCCCCCATTGCAAACTATTGGAGCCATGGTTATTTTCTGAAATAAAAAAATTTTCCAACACAAACAAAGCAAAAAAGATAAACCTGCGAGGCATGGCCAAATGGAGCTGTGACCAAAGGTAGGCTAGGATCATCTCTATCTGCCTGAATGAACTCCTGCAATAAAAGATGGAAAGAAGCTTCAGCAAGAGGTCTTTACAACTACCAAATTGGTTCGAAGCACACAAAGTTAAATACCTAGAATAATTTACATAACCAACATTTGTTATTTTAGTAACAAAACCATGGATGCATTATTCAGTTGTGACTCTGATGATGAAAATAAGAATGATACAGATAATTCATCAGTTAACAACTATGAGTACTCTCCTAAATATTGGTTCAATCCTAAGCAGCTACATAGGGACTACAAAAACCCAGAACCAAAAATATAAAATAAACCTGGATTTAAAATACCATCTTGGCAGAATTTCTTGCAAGTCCCAATCAAAAAAAGATATGAACATTGTGTTTTTAAGGTTTGGATGATGTCAAAAACCAATGTTGATTTAATAAAATCAAAGGTTAAACATGCCTATAGAGCAGCATATGACAACTTTGCCAATATAAAAATCTTCTCATCAATTAAATCCACCAACAAAATTTGTATCTCAGTACTACTACTTAACCAGGTCACTTCTCTGGTCTGATTTGATACCATTGTGTACCCAACTTCAGCCTTCAGGAGTAGTAACATAAAATGCCTACTAGCTAGCAATTCTAAAATAGTTTGAGATGGTGCCTCCATGTTCAAAGGCAACCAATGAATTAAATCCACTTGCTTTGGTTTAAGGGATAAAGGGAGACCACAGAAACCTCTAGTTAATGTAATAAATTGATAATCTAATTGATTTGAATTTCCTAACAAGATAAACTTTGCACAATTTTCAACAGAGGGGGTAAGAGCCATGTAGCCAGTCTCAAATAGTAGGAACTTAAATGATATAATGATGACTATAAGGATGATGAAGATTGGTGTAAGGGATAAGAGGAAGAGCATAGAAAACTTTAGTTGAGTAATAACACGTAATCTATTTGATACTGATATGAATATTACTAGTTAGCGAACTTTCCACATACTTCAATGGAAGCATAAGATCAATATAGCAACCTCAAATAGTATAATGAGAAGGATTTGGGAAAACAGGAAAAAAAACTAGGTGAGATGATGATTTAAAGCAAGCAAGAAAAAAATGAGGTGAGATGTGGCAAGGGAAGGAAATCCATGCCCATTCTCCTCTCCTTTACATCATCAGTAGGGTGGCACTGCCACAATCAGGGCTCATAAATGGGTACACCGGCTGGGAAGAAATAACTAGTGATCCCCAGTTAGGAAGCACTTCAGTTCCAAAGTCATTCATTCATGAATCCATTAAACATGCTACTCTTAAAACTATTATATAATACTACTCTTCCCCATAATTAACATGAATTTTCTATATTGATAAATTACTAGCTGTTTACCTTGATTGTATGACCCTAGAAAGTTTATGCTGTCAAGAACTCCAATTGGTACCATATCAAGTTCAATTGGATGACCATCTATACTCTCTTTAAATTTAATCCAATCGAATATGTCGATTTTAAATCTTAAATTTACTTTGTTTGCATATGAGATGAATCCAATCAACAGTAATATGGTTAGTTCCTGTACATTTTTTCCATTAAGCACACAGGGTAATACTAGTGGAAATTCAATGATACATCATGCCACAAAAGGTGATATGTGAAGAAAACGCTGTTAATAACTATGCATACCAGCCCTCGTGAAAGAAGAGCAGATATAAGAAACAGCAGCGCTCCCATACGGCTTTGAAACAAAGGAAGTGCAATTAGTAGTTGATGTATCGCAGTTGCTTGTGAACTGTATGCATTAATTCTTAAAATTTTCTGCAAGTCTGAAGCCGTTCCAACAGAGAGGTCTTTCAGAGCTTTTGCTAACATCAACTTACATGCAGAAACCACAATAGTGATATAAGATATCGTATCCATACAAACCCAAAAAAAAAAAAGGAGATAGTTCAGATAGTCACCTCACTTTGGTCATCCTCAGAGCCCTCCCAATCATGGAAGTTAACCCCTATGGTTGCAATCACAGCCTGTTTACCATTCCCACATAGGAACAATATTTCAGCCATACTGTAAACCAGTGCTCTGAAAAGAAATATGTTATTAGGTCTTCAGGCTCAAAATTACACCATTGAAGAAACGGGATAACTCACAAGTTGGTTATAAAGTCATGTCACTATCAACAGTATTCCAAGAATGCAGTCCAAAAAGGGTATTAGTTGCTAATCAAGTCCTAATTGGTTAGTTTTAGCTGTTCACCTTTCGGTATTGTTCGATAGGACTATACTTTTCAAGGCAAGATGAACTTATGGAATTACTTCTACAATTCATAATCAACAAATCAATCATGTAATGACATGGTATATTACCATGTATAAATAACATGAATAACAAAAATTACAAAAACCTCTTCAGGAACTTTGTTCAATTATTTGTTTACTAAATGAATATTTATATGTAATACTATACCACATTCCAGCAATTTCATTTTCTTTGCATCATTACCACTCAGTTATCTCCCACTATTCAGCTACTCTGTCCTTTTTCATCTAACAATTCCTTAAATTTTTCTTCCCCATTTAAAGTGATGAGACAAAATTGTTGTATTTTCTTTTAAGAATATGAAAGGGCATTATGCACAGCAACAACAAGTGTGAAGTTTGCAGAACTCTACATGGATCAGCAGTATCAAACACTGCTGCAGGTATTTATTCAAAAGAAAAGAGCAAATCTCAAGGAATTTAAATGACAGTTTGTGCTGATAACTAAGATGTGTAGCCAAAGCTTTGAAATTTGAATATGTAAGAATTTCCTAAAAGACAATTAGAAGGATACTCTATAGTAAGATGAATAATGTGCAAGAGTTACTTTAGCATTCACTCTTTATGAGAACAATTGATTATTCAGACAGAGTTGCAAGATAAAAATAATAATAATAATACTATTATAAAAAATTAATAAGAGTGGAATATTAATGGAATATTTAATCACCTCTGTTTTCTGTCTTCAGTAATAGATGCAAAATTGTTGCTTGCTGTTTGTGAATTTTGATAAAGTTGGTTCTGACCTAGTTCATATAGTGGTTTGTTGACATCTATGTTACTAAAATTGTCCGAGAAAAACAATAGATACTTCAAAACATAAGCCTGCAAAAAAGATCAAATATAAATTAGACTTTAATGGAGTAAATAGGGGTTTAATGGAGTATTTAAAACAATATGAAAGACCAGAAAGCATAGGACGAAGCCAAAGTCATTATCAAGAAGTGTCATTCACTGAATTTTCCATTATTGTGACAGAAGATAAGAAAATAAAGTACAAACGCCCATTAGAACAATCATAGAAATTCAATGACAGGTGAGATAAATATCTAGGTTTACGAATGTTTTTAGTTGAAACTTAGAATCTCAGCAGAATTTCACATGTAAAATGAACCATTTTAAATTTTTTAAGTTTGCAGAGGCAAGAATGAACAGAATAAGAGCTATCATAAATAATATTTTTTGGTGATATGACTTTGCATATTGTTCGATGATGGGATACGATACAAATAGTCGACCTTAAATAGTTGGCACTAAAAAGACTTGTACGTATATTATTATTATTATTGCTGCACTGTAAACTTTCGAAGAGCACCTTATTTGCATATGAACTCAGATCCGCTGGAAACAAAATAATTTCAATTTGCTGAGCTACTATATATCACTAGTAATATTAATATCAAGATCACATAAATCACTTCAATCACATAATTTTCTTTGATCTCTCGCTACTCAAATTTCAATTCTGTGTAACTATGAAATATGTTGGTTGTCTCTGAAGTTCCCATAACATTTTCGCCTATTTGATTTTGTCATCTTCGAGGTATAGCTAATTGCTCCACAATAGCACATAAAAAAAAACTAAAAAACTCCCTAATAGCATTTAATTAAAAAAACTTAAAGATTACTACAACAAGGTCTAAGAAAAAATGTAGTATTAATAGAAATATACATTCTAAGTATCATTTTTATGATATAGGAGTTAAATACCATTATACTTCAGACATGTCAACCTGAAAAAAAAACCATTATACTTATATGGGAAATGTGCCACATTCTTTGGGATTGTTTGAACTAAATTAAGCATTTTGTAAAGTAAAGAGGGTAGATTGAGAAAATATACTCTGGTTGCAAAATTCCAGAGGCTAAAATCATATTTACCCTAAACCTAATTTATAAAAACAACTTGATTCTCTAATGCCTAGAAACTACAGCATTCAACTAGATGGAAGCTTACTTTACATCATGTCTCGAATTAAATGAAAAATTGTATTAAAAAAAGTTGTAGTGGTCTCTTCTGTGTTAAAACATATTTCATTAACCTAAGTGGTACAAACTACAAATACTAGAAGAGTTAGTGTACATATAAACCAGTGTAAAATGTAGAAATATCAATATAATAAATAGTAAAAAAGGCTAATTGCTATTTTACCATATTTTCTATTTCAGGCAACAAGGTATTGGTTTATGGTAGGTGATTTTAACAGATCGACAGAAAGAAATCACACATCATGAATAATTGTTTGCATACCAGACAATGAGAAAAAAAAGGAAGGGACAGTAACAAAAGTAAATGAAAAATACCACCAAGATGAGATAATAAAAGATTCTTCCAGAAATCAACATCCATTGACATAATCAAGGCATACAGAACAAGAAAAGAGAAGAACCTGAATGGTGGCCAAGACACCACAAGGACCCCCCTTCTCTTGAACCAAGCCCATGCAAGTTTCCGGATCGGAGCTAAATCTACAAGCATTAGTTCATATAAAATTATTTGCAGAAAAAAGACATAAGATAATTCATTGAGAGACCAATTATACTAGAAGCCAAAGGGGATTTCATCCATGGTCTATATCATTTGTAGCTACTTGGGAATTTAGTGGCAAGCCTACTTGATCAAGTACAAACCTACCGCCTGATGAAGGAAATGACTACTAGAGTAGTAATGCTTAATTCAGACAGTAACAGAATGCATCCAAGTATGAAGGAAAATGATTGATAATTTGATATAAGACATGTCAGTGGTAGTTAAGTCCCAGACTGCTTGCAAGATATGCACCGGAATCTTAGGACCAATCTTTTGGTATTACTACATCTTTTGATGACTACCTACAGATGATATAAGGAACAAAGTTTACCACATCTTTTAATGGTTAGCTAAAGATATTATAAGGAACAAAGTTCACTACATTGTTTCATGGTTAACTAAAGATATTTTAAAATGTGTGTGTATGTGCTCACACAAACACACAGACGAATAGATGTGGTGTATATCTAAAGCTATTTTAAGGAATAATGTATGAGAGAGAGAGAGAGAGAGAGAGAGAGAGAGAGAGAGAGAGACTATCACTCTGAGTAAATTATAACAAGTGGTAAAACAAGACATAAAGATGTGGTGTATATAGCTATCATGTTGGATAATCCTGCAAGAAACCCTCCTGGGCTTCGCCAAGTACAAATAAAATCTCATAAAAAACAAAATTGAGCAAAAATCTTGGATAAAGTGTATTTAATATATTAACATTTATGGGATGCCATATATTTTGTTCCAACAAAAGAAAGTCATTATAAAACCAAGGTATTAGTTTATAACATCAAGAAGACTTTGCTGAATTTGGCCAAAGAAATATTTCAAAGAACAGTGAAGGACCTTATGCTACTATGATTAGTTATTGGTCAAAAGATTAGGGTCTTAAAACTTTCGAATGCTTAACATTTTTTGTGGTGACCGAATGAAATTTTGTAGACAGTACAGGTCTTCATTTAAAGATAGACAAACATTGCAGACAAAGGAATATAAGGTAGTTAAATGGACCTCTGGTATATGGTAGGCATAATCCTGAAACCATTCAATCAAATAAAAAACAAGTGCATTCTTTGTTATGATACAAATACTGAACCATAATGTCATATTATGCTTCCAGATGAAGTTTAAGTGGGCATTTTAATCCCACTTAGTTGCCAAAGTCTATCCTAATTGCAATAATACTGAGAGTGGGGTGGCTGAAGCCATTGCTCCCTACTCCTATATAGAGTATAGACATAGAAGAGGAATTGGCTGTTGTAGAATGAGTGTAAACAAAGAAGGCAAGCAGAAGAATAAGGTAAAACTGAGAAACTGTCAGCTCCAAATGTAAGCACTGGAAGTTATCATCAACATTCTTTTAAGAAAAAAGAATGAACTCTATACAACCTAATTAACTTGAAAAGAGTCCTAGTGTTTAAAGTAGAACCCTAGTTTTGAGTAAATATTATGACTGCTTATATAATCATTTTGCATAAACAAATTGGCATATAGCCACCATTACAAAGACAATGGATCTCATTTACTAGAAATTATTTACATAATTTTCAGGAATAATGTTCAATATCTTACCTGAAGACAAGTTGAACTAAAATGTTAAATTAGCTGCATAGTGTAGTTAAAAATGGAATTTTCTCAAACACCTTAGTCATCTTCAATGTTACTGTTAGTTAGCGATCATAAACTGAAGAAAACGTAGAATACAATGAAATTGACTATGAATCACACAGTAACAACTTTCACTTTCTAGCACATCGTGCATCATTAGCTTATTTTCATTTATTGTAATACATTGCTTTGAGTTTGCTAAACTTCTAGAGTCTAATAAATAAGGCAAACGACAATGATTTTCATAGCTACAGGCACAATTGACACATGATGATTAAAGAGATATCCTATGCAGTAAGTTGATAAGCATTGACAGAGATGGACAAACTCGCGAGTTAACCTGATTCCCTGGTTACTCCACTGTGCCAGAACATCTCTCGAAACGCAATTTCCAAACACCATGGTAAACAGTTTCTCGGCATCTGCCGACGAGAGGGTCTCACAAGAACCAAAACGCATGCCTTCTCCTCCTTCCTTCAATTTCGCTGAATGCGTGCTGCTGGTCTGCTGCTCCTCTGCGACTGAGGCCATCGAGACGGTCTCAGTGCCCCCGTCCACTCTCGCACTCGCGGGCTTTGAAGGGCTACCACTTTTATTTCCAGCAGCCTCGGACTCGGAGGCCTTCATCCTCTTCTCCGCAGCTGAGGCCATGAGCTCGCGCTGCAACCTCCGATTCCTCGCCTCAAGGGACTCCTCCGCTATCTCCAGCGGCTTGCTCCTCTTCGCCTCCGGTGGCAAGCTCTGCAGGCTCATCCGGAGTGCCATCTGAAGGTCCTCGTCCTCGCGATCCACCATGGCCGATTACCGCCCTAACTGCCCCACAAATCGGAGCCCAGACACGACGAATCGGAACTAGGGTTTCGATCGGCGAGCGTCCCGTCGCTAGATCATGCTTCCCGTGGATCAAATCGCGAGAACAGTTAGAGGTTCCACACTGAATTCTCGATGGAAGCGGGAGGAGATTTCGATTTCGATTCCAATTCCACTGGGCTCTTCAAAGGGCAATACTGCCCCAAGGTTCCAATATTATATATTCCAGGGGGAAATCGATCAGCCACCGTCCAAATGATGCTCCTCGCCCTTAGATGGCATCATGCCCGTCCAATCATATTAATCTAAAGTTCATTAAAAAAAAATCATTCATTCCACTTCAGTAGTGCAGCTGCTTCTGCAGGTTTGTTACGAGTTACTCTTCTGCTGGATGCGTCCAATCAACTTCTGTATTACCGATATTGATTTTATTTTATTTTATTTAAAACAAAAAACAACGGTAATTTCATATTTTCATTGTCCGAAATACTTATGAAAAAGATTAAAAAAAAAAAATAGACAACCAATTAAATTGTGCACAGTTTGGGGGAACATAATTAATTCGTAGCGATAAATAAAATGAAACTTTAGCCAATAATATTACTATATTATATATGCTTCGATTAATTGAATAGTCAAACATGTGATGTAATCACGAATCATCTTAGCCTGTATTTTCTATTAAATATCAGTTTACTTTTTATATTTAAAAAATAAAATCTCTTTGACCGAAAGTCACAAGAATAAAAAATAATAAATGATTAAAATAATTATTACTTTGCTAACATAAACTCTAATTTAGAATGTTAAAATTATTTTAACTGAAATATCTTACTAAAAAGTAAGTTCAGAATTCTAAAAAACCAAAGTAAAAATAAAATATCTCACATAATTATTGAAAGTTTAACCTTAACTAATCTTGATCTATATATAGGTCAAAGATCTCACTTATTTATAGAAAATAACTCATAAAATTCATACATGTACCATCATAAATAACAGAAAAATAATAACTCTAAAAGGGATAATCATTTAAAAACTCATTCCACCACCCTAACTAAATCAAAAAAAAAAGAGCCAGAATTTTAAATTGATGAACTAAAATCAAATAAAAATAGAACAAAATCTATCATTCAAAATTTATTCTTCATAATCAAATGTGGCATACAATTAAGTAAGAATGAAATGTTGGTGTGGTAAAACTACACCAACACGCACATCAAAGACATTACAAAATGCAAAAAGGAAGTTTATAGGTTATTATGACTACAAGGTTAGTGCTCAAATATCTTAATATACCTCATAAACCCAAAATCACTAACATCTAATGGATGTCAACTACTATTTGCATGCAGAAAAATGGTAAATGTGGATTCTTCTAGTGGATGGATGAAATAGAAGAAGAAGTACAAGACTTCAAGAGTTTCACCTTCCAAAAAGTTCAGATTAAGGTTGAGCTTTCAACAGTAGAGATTTTTTATTTTCACTTTTCTTTTTTTGTCTAAAATTTTGAGGTTACTTTTCAGTAAGGGTGTTTCAGTGAAAATAATTTCTAACATTCGAATTATGGTTTAAGTCAGCAAAGTAATGGATTATTTTGGTCATGTACTTTTTTTTTTTTTTTAACTTTAGGTCAAAGAAGGTTAAGTGTTGTTTTTTAAATATAAGGGGACAAACTGCTACTTGATAGAAAACACAGAGGGGCTTAAAGTTATTTAGCCATCATTATACTCAAAGCAAATTATTTTATGTGATTCCAAGACCTCTCCTATTTCATGGTCTAAAATACACAAGGTGCACTCTACTCCGGGGTGCAATGGCTCACTTGTGCAGTTGGCCAGTGGATGGTGCCTTGCTCGTGCTGTCGTTCACGTAGCACGCTCAGGGCTTGCGTGGTGATCTACGTGGACCATTCATCTCCGCAGCTATATAACATTCCGCGAATGTGTGTGAATGTATGATTTTCTTTTCTCATGAAAAGGCAACTCTCTTCATCTTTTCCTAGTTCTCTCTCTCTCTCGCACGTGCGCATGACCGCGGGACAATCGCTTTAGCCTGTCGCTACTTGACCGTTGGATAGATTATACGCCGACAACGTCGATCCCCAACTGATGCACTTCGATTCACAAACCCAAGCAGTGGACACACCGGAGGATTCATACCACCGTAGCTCTATAAGAAGAGGGAGGAGGAGGAACCCAAGCAGGAAAAAGAACATCATCAACCTCAAAACTATAACATATACTAGTAACTAAAAAGCTAACTACAAAGTTAAATTTGTATAACGAATAACATTATAATTTTCAAATAAACAGCTTAGTGTACATTAGGCAATAATATTTTCTTCTTCATTTTTTTAGGTATCTAAGTGCAAATGGCACATTGCTTTCTAGAGTTATCTTCTCGCTGGAAGAAATTAATCTGTAGTGCACTGTAGTTAAGAATTGACTCAGGAATATCTGGTTAATTGCATAAGCGCTTTGTTGGTGCACGGGGCTAATCTTTTCTCCTTCATATTTATATTAGTAGAAAAAATTAATAAATTTCCATAGAAAAGTTTATAAAGTCAAATAGATATACAAAATTCTATCTAGTATAAAATGACTATATGTTTATGGGATCTCACAACCCGTAAATCTAACATCTAAATAGAACAATAATTTTAGGTTTTTATTATTTTACTATTTATGTATAGGTCGTAAATTCTGTTGGTGCAATTGTCCTCTGGTCAAGTTGACCATGTTGACTAAGCTTGAGTTGAGTCAAGCTTGAGT
>JBAMIE010182026.1:0-13093 GCA_037177295.1 Kaempferia parviflora | reverse complement strand
TCCTCCATTGCCAAGATCACACTTGGACTTCTCTTGCTGTACTAATCTCCTGCACACTCAATTATGCATATTAGATATAACAAAAACCTAATTTAAACCTTTACCTAAACATCAAAACCTAGGGCACTAGATTGCTCCAACAAAGCTTAGTCAAACGAGTCAACCTGATCCAGGGACAATTGCACCAACAATCTCCCGATATATTGTCAAACGTCGAAACTTAAGACTCAAGCTTGTTCGGTCAACATGGTCATCTTGACCCGAGGACAATTGCACCAACACAGGTTCTATTATCTCCAAGACGCTAATGGCAAAGAATTAGATCAACCCTGGAGCGCCAATCACCTACGACCCTATCAGACATAGTGCGTGTGTAATTGGACTTGTATAGTTTTCTGTAAATTAATAAAAACGCAAGGATTGTCGCTCGCCATTGTTCGAGAATCCATACTCTCACACCTTTAGAGCCGAGTTATAAGCGGGTTCCTCGTGCCCTCCGACCCGCCAGCCGGTCAGAGGTTGTCCTAAACTCTCATGCTTTGTGCTGAATTATAAGCGGGCCCTCGAACCCCCCAGCCAGTCACAGGTTGTCCCAGACTCTCATGCTTCGCGCTGAGTTATAAGCGGGTATCCCCATGCCCTCCGACCCGCTAGCTAGTCGAAGGACATCCCAGATTCTCATGATTCACACTGAGTTATAAACAGGTTTCCCAGTGCCCTCAAACCTACCAGCCGGTCGGAGGTTGTCCCAAACTCTCATGCTTCACGCTGAGTTATAAACGGATTTCCACGTGCCCTCCGACCCACCAGCCGGTCGAAAGTTTTCCCATACTTCTATGCCTTAGAGCTGAGGGTAAGTAGATTTTCAAACAAGCCGACTGGCTGGCCAGTCGGTTGGATCTTTGCCTTAGACCTTTTCGAATACGGGAAAAAACTACAAGAATTAATTGAAGGATAAAAACACGAATAGTGTGGACAAAGATTGTGGTCAGAATCGTTATATTATAAAATCCTGGTCAGGCAGACAAAATAGGATCTGTCTATTGCAGAAAGAGACAATACAAAAGAGGCCCGATTGGACTACAAGAGAGCTCTCAGTCCATTTCAAGGATGGTTTCAGTCGATAGCCCTCGAATGATCATGGCCATTGTCACAGCAGAGTAGGGGACGTCGGCAGCCAGATGACCGCCCTCTTCAGCTATTTCATGGCCCAGTCAGCTCCGAGCCAGATGGTCTTCATTACTCACACGCTCATTTTGTAGCTGAAGTCTTGGGACTTTTTGTACTGGAGCTGGAAAGTCTCTAGTAGCTCAAGCTCCTTAGTCTTGTATTTCCCAGCGCAATCTTGAGGGATTCTGCTTCCACTGACTAAGGCTCCAAGAGGGCCTTTTTTTTCCAACAATGCCTTTTGTAGGGCCTCCATCTCAGCCTCCTGAACCGACGGGGCCTACAGTAGGGCCTCCATATTAGCATTCTGGACCGACCAGGGTTGCAACTCTTCCTGCAACCATTGCTCTTTGTTGGCCAGGTCAGCCTTTGTAGAAGTCTGGATGATTTCCAACTCCTTCATCTTTTCCGAGAGGACCCAGAATTTTTCGACCTGCTCCATGAGCTTGGTCTTCATTTCTTCCCTATGGGTAGCCTCGGTCAGCGTGTGGGAATCAGCCGCCTTCAGTCTGCTCTTCAGGGATTTGATGTTAGGCTTCTCATCTTTAAGGGCCTTCTCGACCATTTGAATCTCGGCCTGAACGGCCATGTCCGGTAGTGGAGCTGTCGTGGAATGTTGTATGGAGGGGACCAACGAAGGCCCTACTTCGCCAGGGAAGCCTTCAGAGCGAGGTAATCCCTATTGATCTGCGTGACCTAATTTCAAAACGACAGGGAGGAAACCTAGCACTGCGAAAGCAAGGGTTTGGCAATATGTTGCGAAAGTTTACGATAAGGTGACAAGCAGACGGAGCTTACCTCGGTGCTAACTTAGGATTCTCGGTCGGCCAGCTCCTCAAACTTGAGCCCCTCCAACAAGCTCTGGCACTCGGCCCAGGATTAGGCCAAGGGGCCTTGCACTTTTAGAACATGCTAGGGCGATAGGACTGCCCAGAGCCGCCACTAGCGAAAAGGTGCTCCTGGGAAGGGAGACGCAGAATGACATGGATCTTATGTGGGGCACCCGAGCGGGTGGATTTAGACTTATCACGGGATTTAGATGAAATCTTCGAGCTCCTCCACGAAGATTATGGTTCAGCCGCCGAATGCGGAATGAAAGATACTAGCTCTATTGCTAGAGGATCTGCCCCAGCCGACCGAGTTAGCTGGGCCTTGACCAAGGCCGTGGGATCTTCGGACTCGGGGGCCTTTCCCTTAGATGAGAGCTCCGAGCTCTCACCCTTCTGAGAAGTCACCCACACGGAAGATGTAGCTCATCTGGCTGAACTCTCGGCCAGACTACCCAAGATGGTTAAATGCCGACTCTTCCTATGGGCGAGCGGCACCCGATCATCCTACTTGGACCCTGAGGGGACCTCCATAGGGGCCAAGGACTCACTAGGAGAATCCATCTTCTCGGTCTGTGCAGCTGCATCGCTGCTGGTCGCCTGGTTGGCCCCTTTGCTAATGACCTCCTTAGACAAATTGATCGGGACGATGCCCCATTCGGTCAGTTCAGTAGTGGTGCATTTGTCGAGGTCGTCCTTATCCATCATAAGGCGATGCTGCCTAGTTTTGCGCTCCACATTATGTTAGCTACAGAAGTAAAGACAAATCAGTTAGCTAAAATAAGTAAAGACAGGACGAGTAGCTTATCGAAGCGGTCAGATAGGCGGGCCGGATCAAATTCAGGCCGAATATCTGCATAACCCCTTCTTAAAGCAGACGAAAGATATGGAGCTTTAGACTGGTCAGTCTTTGGGAAACCTCTATATACTCTGGATTGAGTTTATAGTGCCCTATGTGGGGCTGAGTGGCCAAATCCACCTTCCATTTCGTTTCAAAGGGAAAAGGCTGGGCCGGTCGGATATAAAAGTAGCCCGATTTTTAGTCCTTTTTTGAGGTGGGCATTTGATCTAAGAAGACAGAACCAACTTGAGCCTGGAAAAGATAGGCTCCTGGTTCAGACTATTTTGGGTAGAAAAAGAAGCGGAAAATGAGGGGTAAGAGAGATATCCAGTATAGCCGAAAGAGGATGACTATACCGTTGAGTAGCCGGATGGAGTTTGGTACAAGTTGAGGCAGAGCAATCTCAAAGTATCTACATACATCAAGCAAAAACGGATGAACAGGGAAGCGGAGGTCGGCTATAAACTAGTCCTTAAAGAAGGTGACATAGTGTTCGGGAGGAAGGACTTAGGGAACTTGTAGGAATACCGAATCTGATCCACTGCGCCACCGTCCAATGTCGACAGAGTGGATGTAAACCAAAGACCGGCCACCACTCGGGTAGAAGAAGCCATTACAACCAAATAAACGGATGGGGGGAAGGAGAGTCAGCAAAGAGAATTACGGTCGGACAGTTGGAGACTCAAGGTCAGACGAAGCAAAGATCGCAGAGATGAGAAAGAGGACGCAAGATCATGAAAGATGCAAATGAAAGCCGCAGGTGGGGACCCCGTTATATAGATCACCAGAGTTTCTAGCGGGGTCGTTGGATCTGTGTCGACGGAGAGAGACAGATGATTTTGACCATTAATTTCAAATCGTCGGAATAGTAAACATCATCGTCCCCTCAAATTTTATGGAGACGTCACATTAAAAGATACGTCCAGTCGGCAAAGGACACGTGGCAGAAGCATTTATGGCGAATATGAGATAATTACGATTGGGGATTTAGCGAAACGTGCGGATCATCTCCCGCATTTAATGCCCGAAGATCGTTACTATTCCCAATGCAATGGGAAGGCGTGAGAAGTTACCCGGTCAGTCAAGGTAGCGGTCCCACTCGGCCAGACAACCCACGCCATATAGTCAGCACAACAGATGATAAATAAGGAAGAACTCCAACACACCTCGGTCCAGTTAGTTGGACTTTCAGCCTCCTTCGACTAGACTTGAAGGGAAGGTTTGTGATGTGGTGATGCAGGAGGGGCCCTGCAGAATCCAGTCATAGTCAACAGGTCCGCCAAAGTGGACGAGAAGCTAGCCAAGTCCCCTAGTCAAAGAAGACTGCCCGACCCTAGTATCCGCCCGGACGATCGGATATACAAGCTCGCCATACACCTCAAGGTTCAGGGACCTGGCTAGACCCACCGATTGGAAAGGTCGCTCAGTCGGTAGAATTGTCTACATCCCGGAAGGGTCAGCCAAATGGCCGAACGGCCGAACGCTCCGTCCGGTTAGACGCCTACAATGAGGATGACTCCACTCCACCTATTCCTTTGTCAATTAGCATACCAGCTGTCAGAGTGTCAGGTGTTAGAGGAGGTGTCTCATACCCTTGGTACGACCGAAGCTCCTAAACTTGATAAAGTATAGAAATGAATGCTCAAATGAGATAAAGTGTCAGAGTGTCAGCGATGACTTACCCTTGGTAGGTAACGCATCGACATGCGTGCCAAGGGATAAAGCCCCCACTATAAATAGGGGTCCTTGGTCTCTGATAGAGGTACGCACACTTTATAGTATTCATCTACAATGTACATTCTTTCTCGAGAGTCTCCCACTGATTTTAGCGTCGGAATACCAGAGCCGGAGATCTCTTCCTGACCCGGTCTATACCGTTACTTAGAATCTATGCGATTGCTTGTAGAGGCTAGTAGCATGGATTGCCACTCGTTCGCACAGTTTTCACCCGATCAACTTTTGAATCATATCAGTACCGTGTGACTTACCATCAGTGGTAAAAGGTGAATACGTTCGCCCCTAACATCCTACCAATCCGTATCAGGACTAACACAGAGGAGGTATGTGACTTACCATCAGTTGTCCGATTTCAGACAGATCGGATAAAATTTGAACATTTAAATTATAAAAATAAAATATTAATAATCATAAAGGTAAAAACAAAAAAACAAAACAAAAAAAAAAAAAACAAATATATACAAGTAAAGTATGATGCGTGGTGAAAGGACGACATTGCTGGGTTGGCCACCGACCCAACCCATTCTCCGCATCTAATCATTAGCAATGGGTTCGATGCAGCGACCCGTATTGTAATGTCATGCTCATTCAATCCAACGGCTGGTAACTGCTACGACCATTCATCTCCCGTATCTTGACGCCGAGGCGTAGGGCCAGGTTTTCTTCGCTCTCTCGTTTTGTCGCCCTCCCTTTCTTTCTCCGCTTTTGTTAGCCGGCGCTCCCTGGCGGAGAGGAAGAAGGAAGAGAGAAAACGAGCAGAGGAGATCGATTCAGTCCGGCCTTGTCTCCCATGGCGTCGCCAAAGGAACGCGAGAGCTTCGTCTACACTGCCAAGCTCTCTGAGCAGGCAGAGCGCTACGATGGTACGCGTCCCCTTCGTCTTTCTGATGTCCAAATCCTAGCGCCGTGGCGGAACTCCTGGATCCTGGAATTGGGGTTCATCTGGTGGTGTTTTCTTGCGCAGATATGGTGGAGGTGATGAAGAAGGCGGCGAAGCTCGACGTCGAGCTCACCGTGGAGGAGCGGAACCTGCTGTCGGTGGGATACAAGAACGTGATTGGGGCACGCCGGGCCGCGTGGAGGGTGTTCAACTCGATCGCGCAGAAGGAGGAGGCTAGGGGGAACGAGCAGCACGCGAAGATGATAAAGGAGTACAGGCTGAAGGTGGAGTCGGAGCTCTCTGACATCTGCAGCGACATCATGACTGTGATCGACGAGCATCTCATTCCGTCTTCGACGGCCGCGGAATCGTTGGTCTTCTACAACAAGATGTGAGCTAGATCTGAAAGTTTGGATCAACTGAAAGAGGGTCTGAGGATTAACTTCAGTATCTGGTTTTAAATTTAGGAAGGGAGATTATTACCGCTATCTGGCAGAATTCAAGACTGGAAACGAGAAGAAGGATGTTGCAGATCAGTCCCTGAAAGCGTATGAGGTACCGTTTTTGTCCTGAATGGTTCTCGAATCTCGCTACTATTTTCGGTCCTAGACCTGTTTTGCCTCTAAGATTATCAGCACGTCAATGTGCAGTTGTAAAATTACAATGTTGGTATTTTTAGTTATATCAGAATCTTTGCTTGCTCTCACTATCCTGATTTGGGGTCACCTGCCACTTTTTCTGTTACCATCCGGTCTCAGCCTTCAACAAAAATGAGGATTTTTAAGGACAACTTTTTCCCTTGTTTCCATTAGAAAATGTAATTTGAGAATTTCGATTTTCCTTTCTTTCATGTTTTACCTTTCTCTTCTTTTATGCTTTATCCTTCCAAAGACACACTTCTCTTGTGTTTCTGCACTTTGTTTGAGAAGATTTTTATCTCTATATATACTATTTGAAAACCAGATCCTTTTCCCTAGAATTATTCCTAGATAATAAAAAAAATTGACAAAGAAAATTGGGAAATAGGTCGATTTTTCCATAGACAATGGGAAACAAGAAATTATTTTGTTTTTCATAATCAGTTTTTTTTTTTTTTAATCTGTGTTCACCCTGGAAATTTACTGGTAAGGTAGTAAGTTGGCTTTTCTTAACACATTATTTAACCAATTGCTTCAGTCTGGCTTTATATTTTTCTATTGAACTTGCTAACAGGCAGCTACAAGTACAGCTGACTCTGAATTGTCTCCCACACATCCAATTCGACTGGGTTTGGCATTGAACTTCTCTGTGTTCTATTATGAGATCTTGAACTCACCAGAAAGGTATGACCTGCTTAAATTTTATTATTAAATCTTTTGTTTTTTTTTATATTAGTACAAATTTCATGCTATTTGGATCTCTATCCAGGGCTTGCCATCTTGCTAAGCAAGCTTTTGATGAAGCAATTTCTGAGTTGGATACATTGAGTGAGGAATCATACAAAGATAGCACACTGATTATGCAACTTTTGAGGGATAACCTCACATTGTGGACCAACGACATCCCTGAGGACGGTGGTAATATTCAGTATATAATCAGGATCTATGCACATGCCATGTTAAATAATGTTGCATTATGGAATTCATGTTATGCTATTGTGCCATTTCATGGCATATTTGCATGTAAACTATAAATAAGCTTGAGGCACTAAAAGTGATTGCCTATAGTCTTTTATATATGTGAGATTAATACCTTATGCTACTTCATTTTAATTTTCACTGGAGAAAAGGAACTAGGGATAATTCTAGATATTTGATAATCCTTCAGTCTTATTACTTTGGGAATGTGTTCAAGATTGACCGAGAATTGAGAAAGGAGTAGTGTCATCAGGAAGTTTTCTTTTATGAATGGAGAAGCTATTATTTGGAAGTACCCAACCTAGCGATCAACAAAACCCTTGGAGCGAAAGCCTGTAGAGTGTTTTATCTATTCTCAGAACATGGACAGAAATAATGCCAATAGCAGCAACGGGTTCTAAAGTTCCAACTCCAGTCTTCTATGTTCATTTACTTGGTGAAATTGAGTAGAATAATAGCATGCATTTTAGGTTGCAATTTATTTTAACTAGAGGTGAACATCCAAAACCAAAAGCTGAAAAATAAGATCGAAAGACACTGAATTAACTATACAAATTCAGATTATCAATTCAATATGGATTTGAAAATAGAGAAATTTCAGGTTCATTTGGGTACGGTTTGGAGGCTCAATAGATTAGTCTGAAATTTTTCAAATTATTTTTGGTTTGGTTCAATTTAAAATTTCTCTAGTGATTCAATATAACAAACATGCCCACCCTTATAGCACACTGTTTTATGAGTTGAACAATACTGTTTTCTTTTGTCTTTTCATGTCAATAATTTAATAGTGACTTAATTGGGAGGTTGAACCTAATCTTTACCTTAGGAAACAATAAAAGATGACTTATGTATGATGCCTATCTTTCTTGTACAATCTAGGAACCCATGAAATTTCAGTTCATTCTAGGCCACTCAACTCTCAAACCCTTGTGTGTAATATAATTGCCGTTTGCTAAAATAAAACAATTCCTTCTCTTATGCTTGAGCTAATGAAGAAGAATGTCTTTTCTTGCTTTATGATTGCTGTTTTGATTGGCCACAGCGGATGATCCTGCAAAGGGTGGAGCTGGTGAAGATGCTCAGGTGTTTATTTATGCTCCAATATTTCTGTCGTAATCCTAGTAATTTAAATGTCTGAAACTATAATTTCCTGCACGCGATATCATCTAACGGTCAACAAATGAAAATTGCAGTGAATTTTACCAGCTGTAGGACAAGGACGACCAGGCTAAGTATGCTGTGAAAGATCAATATGGCATGTGGGCGGGTGCCCAATTATTTTCAACTACTATTTATCTACTGGAGTTGCATCACCTTTTAGTTTATGTCCGTCGAATGGCTTGATATTTACAATGTCATGTTTCTAGTAAGATATATATGGACATTAGAGTGTGGCTCTGATTCTAGTGTTCTTAAGTCCGTACTACTAGGCGTTGTGTCTTTTGGTCTGTTTGAGAGTTTTCATGTTTACATTTTAGTTCCTCATACGTTTGCAACTATTGAGTTTTATAATTCTGCAATTGGAGAAGTGTTAGAGATAAGACGGTATCGTATCTTGTGAAATTTTCATTCTTTTCTTGTCTTGTTAGGCATTTTATAATCCAAGAGACATTTTGTCGTCTTAGAATTTATGTTACTTGTTCCAGCATTAAACTGTCATCTATTTTGGCCTTTGGAATTACTTGGTAGAGGAATGGTAACATCCTCACATCTAATTGTTGCAGTGCCTTTTCTTAAATTATTGCAATTAACGATAAGCATTCGCCAAGGCAAAATTTTCCTCGTGTAGATGAGGTTTTTGTCTAGCAACAGAAGCCTTACTGAGCCCTGTCGTAGAGAAATTATTCTTTGAAAAGCAAAAGTTGTCCTCAGGTAATGAACCTACCACAAGAGCAGCATGCCACTAGCTTTGACTGAGGTATACTGATAATAAATGGGTAAAAATCAAAAGCGTGTCCTTTTTGTTAGAAGTGTTTTCTTAGCGTCGGCAAAAGGGTGTCTATTTTCTATTTATTATCCAAAGAGTGTCTTATTTCATCACTGTATATTTTATTTTTTTTAAATGACTCTTATTCTTGATATTGTTATTGTAACAATAAGTTTGTAGCTATTACACGATTATAACAATTACGGTTAAGTAATTGTAACATAATTATAATAGTTATATTTTTCTAATTACTATAATTTCTTAAAAATATAATTAAAGTTTTATATTGGAAAGACATGGAAAAATTATAAATTTTAAAAAAGGTGAAAATATCTCCATTGGAATGAGGCTTTTTGGGTAGAGGTAAAAAAATAAAACCATGAAGGATTATATTCAAAGTAGATAATATTATACCATTATGGAGATATGTGAATTATTTTTAATACAACAAATGATATCAGAGTCATTGTCTAGACCATATGTCATGTGAGATGTCCTTGAATGAAGTTGCAAGGATATCTGAAGTAAATCAAGAGTGACAAGATACTTGCGGGGAGGCCCAAACCATGAGAGTAATGGTGGTCTTTAAGGAGAGGATTATTGGGAATACAATCAATGTCCCACATCGATTGGACATGGAAAAAATTATGAGTTTAAAAAGATGAAGATATATACATTGGTATAAGCCCAAAAATAAAACTATAAAAGTTTAGGTTCAAAGTGAATAATATCATACTATTGTAGAGATATGTCTAATCATTGGAAAAAAGCAATGCAAAAAGTCGAAGGACTGGTCATTAAGAGAGCTCAACTTCAAAATGGACTTTTGAGATAGATTCAGGTTCGACACCCGAGCATTTCCACCATTTGGATTGAGAAGCTTTGATCTTTGAAAAATTTCTTCATATTGGCAATAGAGAAATGGTTTACTTTGATGGAGGGATTTTAAGCTCCAACGGATAGTAAAGGGAAGCTCCTTAAGAAAAAGAAATGGACCAAGGAGCAAATCAAGAGATATGAGGATTTGGTTTCATTATGATGCTAATCAATGTGCTATGGATTGTTCATCTCCCATCTTCTATCCCTATGCACATGTAGGAAGTCTAACTAAATCTCGACACTTCTCTGTGACGTTCGTGCAAGAGTGTTACTCCCACGATTACCCAATGTTCCTAGGTAGTAGAGAAGTCGGTTAAAGGGATATCCTTTGTGACTAAAAGCTCCCTGGTCATACAGTCCTAGATTACGCAAGACACCTATTAACACATTTTTGGAATAAACCATTAAACCTAATTAGATACTTCCATGTACAGAATTACCCTCCTTTTCAAGGCAACACCTTAGAAAATCCGGTTAAAATGATACCTCTTGTCATGAGGCCCCCGATCATACGATCTAGGGCGTCTCCTCTACAGGGCGAGTAATCAATACATTGAATCAATCAAACATGTCATTCAAGCACAATCACACAACATACACATTCAATCAAATATATACGAGACATAAACATACCATTTAGATAGAAAATTGAAAAATCCATAGAGTTCACATTAATCACACAATTACTCTCTTAATCCTATAACAAGATAATCTACTCCATAACAAAAAGAATTAAACCCATAAGAATTACAAGCTTCCAAATCAAATCAAGGAGAAGAGAGAAGGAAAGATTATCTAATGCGATGTAGAGTCTTCGAATCTAATCCTTTGCTTCCGGAGGAGATGAAGACAATAAAAATGGCTTTGGATCGTCAAAGTGTGGATGAAGCGTGGATCTTGACCTGTAGAGTCTTCGAATCTAATCCTTTGCTTCCGGAGGAGATGAAGACAATAAAAATGGCTTTGGATCGTCAAAGTGCGGATGAAGCGTGGATCTTGACCTCGTGAGTCTCCCCAAAGGGAAACACTTCCTCCCTTTGAAAGAGAGAAGAACACCCTTTATAAAGGCGAGACATGACCCCTAGGACACAGTTCGTGTCACGGTCGTGTCTCATGGGCAATGTCAGGTCCTAGTTATTTTGATCTGGGGAGGCATGCTCGTGCCTTTGGGGCACGACTGTGTCTGACTTTTCTGGCTCAGAGGAAGCACGATCATACTTCTGAGCATGACAGTGTCTTATTTCTTTAGGTCAGGGGAGGCACAATCCTGTGATACCGCACGACCGCCTCCCTGTTGACTTCGGTTAGTGTCATTTCTTCGTCTGACAATAAACACAGTTGTGCTAGGGGGGCACGACCATGTCTTGGGTTATTCACAATAAGGTAGGCACGACCATGTAGATCCACACAGTTGTGCCCTTGTTTGGCTCTACTTAGTACATGACAACCTCCAAGGGAAAGACATGGCAATGCCAAGGGCACGACCATGTCTTGGCATGGTTTCTTTTGGAGGCACGATCCTGCCAGGGGGCACAACTAACCTTTGCTTCTTTTCTAGAATAACTCCAAAGCGTGTTTTGTCTCCATTTCTTCTCCAAATTGCATTGTGTCAATCAGAAAACAAACATGAGAAAATATTTGACAAAAAGGGCAATAATGCTGAAACAATGATAAAACAAGATGTAATAGCATTGATTGTAATCAAGAAATGCAAGTAGATGTGCGTCAAAATATAAATAAAGTGTATACAAACTACGCATATCACAAGGTAACTAAATTGTTGGTTAATTTATTGCCAAGTACTATCTTGTACAAAATTAGAGAATATCAGGATGCCAAGAAGTTATGGAGCAAATTGACAAAACTTCATGAACATCCAACCTCAATGCAAAGAGAAGCCAAATCCAAATATGGAGACTTATTGGATCAAGAACAAGAGGTTTCAGAGGTTGAGAGAGGCATCTACCTCAATTATTGAGGGGGAGCATAGTTCTTTGACACTAGAACGAGAAGAAACCTCGACATTCAGATCAAATGAAGAATCATGTGTCACCCCTATTAGTAAAGAAGGTATAACAAGTTCAATTTATAAAAATAAAAGTCATATCATATGCCTTAAGTGTAGGAAGAATGGATACTACAAGAGTAAGTGTCCAAAATTAGTTAAAAAGAAGAATAAAGTGACACCTAAGGCGAAGGATAAATCAAAGGATATCACCTCCATGATATGAAAGAGTAAGGAGCACATTGCGTGTTTCTCTTGCAATTAGAAGGGACATTATCAGAATCAATGTCCAAGGGAGAGGAATTTGATGAAGAACAAAGGAGGAAGCTCAAGTCAAGGGGAGCTTCCAAGGCAAAACTAAGATACCATTAGTTAATAGTACTCATTCATATCATGATAAAAAGTATGCTAGAAATAATTATTATGATTTTGGTACTATTTATCATTAGAATAGGAAGCATGATACTTCTAAGGAAAATTCAGTCATATCATGCTAGAACTTCCTTACCTACATATAGGAAGGTAGAAAATAATTTAGGCAAAAACTCTAAAAATTAGATATGTGTTTAAAAATAATAATATCCAAGGTGATCATGGAAAATCTAAGTTTGAGGAATTAAGAAAGAAAAATCAAGTCTTGAGATAAAGACTTGAGAAATTGGAGATGGCACTAGAGAAAATGACAAATAATATCAAAGGTTCCAAGAAATAAAACCTAGGTTTAGGAAAACAAAGATCATCTATTGACGAGAAGGGTTTGGGGTACAAATCCAAGTCCAAGGCGTCCTCATATCATAGACTTCCGTATAACTATGGAACTAACCCTAGGTTTAGGAGTCAAGTCAAGGTTACAACGAAAGTCATCCTTGAAGGATCGGTATAGCGATATAGGGGGGGGGGCAGGGGCGGTTGAATATCACTCTCATTAAAAATCTTTTCTTAAATCAATTTTAGAGTCGCAGCGGAAAGAAGATCAATCAAAACAAAGAGACACTTTCGTTACTTTGTTCAGAGCCAGCCTGTTTCGACTCCTACTCGAAGGCCCGTGATCCTTGACCACACCGATGGGAAATCTAATATGCGCAATAATAGTTACAAGTACAGAGTTTTACAATGCAAGCTTAATAAAAATATACCTACTTTGCATACTCGCTCAAGTAGGAGAGATTTCGGTGCCACAGCTTGCGTAGGTGTAGTAGTAGAAAATCTGCCGA
>JBAMIE010182016.1:0-13094 GCA_037177295.1 Kaempferia parviflora | reverse complement strand
ATTTCAATCAGGGATCTAGAGTTCAATATTCAACTGTGATATATTATTGATAATTTTTCTTATTAATCAATCATGGATCTAAAGTTCAAGAGTCAACTGCGACATATTATTGAGAAATTTTCTCATTAATCAATTATGAATCTAAAGTTTGAGACTCATCTACTTTATGCATTATGATTTATAAACATCATAATTATTTTTAATTCTACATCTTAAGATTGCTAATACCGCGAGCGGAGAAACTTTTATAAATACGGATTGGCAAGCCACTGTAACGAATTCTCGATCATAAAAAATTAAATATGACGAAGAGTCTATTATAGTAACTTGTTACTGGGTTCTCGAATATCATCTTTGATATACTCTTACTGGGGTTATCGAGTCACTTTTGATGGTGTACTTTGACTGAGATTTTCAAGTGTTATCCTTAGAGTACTCTTATCAGGTATTTATGTAATATTATATATGTAATGCATGTGTAGAACGACGAGTTTACTATAATAAAAGAGGGATCTAATTCAGACGAATGTATGCAAAAACTTATTCCATCCCTTGATTACGTAGCAATTGACTATAAATTAATTTTATAATTAATTTTTTTTATATATAATTCAGAGATATTCGGTAAAAAACATTTGGATGATGATAATAATCTCTTGCTCGGACAGCACGGAATGATTTTATTTCTTAAAAAATTATTTTATTCGATCCCTATTTTTTTTATTCATAATGGGCCGTATCAAATTCGGATACGTGGGAGCACGATTCAAGCAATGTATGAAAGTCTGAATAAGTGACCCTCAATAATTCATACTTTAAATATTGACTTGACTCGCTCAATCTCATATTATCCGTCCACGCCACCCCCACGTTATTCCATTATCCAACTTCAAAGCCACGCTGAGCTGCGCTCCTTTAATTTTATCTCTAAATTAACCATTATTAAAAGGCACGGAGCTGCTACCTTTCCTATGACTGGATCACAAACGTTATCGAACTCCTCCAACAAATAAACGAAAGGTATATCATCCGGGTGATCATACAACGCGTTCAATAAATAACCGAATTCTACCAAAGTAGTGGCAGGTGGGTCCCCGCCTGCCAACTCCACATCACAGGCCACGTGATTGACCGCGCTACTGCATTTCGTTGACACGTGTGCGGACCCTGTCCTTCCGAATGAACTAGTGCGCACGACAACACGACGCGCCACCGCGACCCGCCGAGGATTACTCACTCTCTTGCCTCGACCCTTTCATCAGATTGCTCTCCAATCGTCTCTCGGGTTTAAGATTCGGGTCATAAATGTGAGTAAAATAATCATAGCAGTATTAATCGTGTCTCCATGGTGGATGCGGACACGTGTACGGTGACGTGGCTCCTCTTCTCTCCTCTCTGCCCTTTGCTCGACTTGGGAGTCGAGATCGTCTCACCTCCTCACTCCTGCGCTGTCTCTGGCGGGTTCCTGGAGACGGAGACGGAGACGGAGACGGAGCGTCGGAGTTTGGATTTCTTTGGCCTTCCTCTCTTGCCGTTCGATCGTCCTTTTGAAAACGTTCGAGCTCAGAGTCTCCTTGAGGGACTTGATCCCCTTTCTCCAGGGGTTTCTGCTTTTTGGAGCCGTAGTTGTCTGGAATTGGCAAGCTAGATAATCGGAGAAGGAATCCTTGCCGGATTCTTCAGGTCAGTGACATTGTCGTGCTAATTCTGTGCGCCGTCGCTGCATTATGTTGTTTTATATAATTTGTTCGCCCCCGGTATAGGTTAGCAGTAGTTGAGAGTTTGCTGCCTATGAATTATGCTCGTCAGAATTAGTGTTTTGTTCTCTCCTGCAAGAAAAATTGTATTCTGGTTGCTTTTCTTGTGGCGATCGGGTATGAACAAACACGAACGGATGTTTACGAATTTCGTGGTAAATATGATTTCTTGGTTCGTTATTTGTGATTCTGCAAGGAGATTAGAGGTGTAGACGATGCATCAGGATAATTGGGACTAGAGTAGGGATCATATAGGGAAGACCTGAAAAGGTATGTTGATATGCAGCGAATAGTGCCATACTTTGAGAAAATTATTGTTTCTACTGCTACAAAAGCTTGCCTCTGATTAACCGATGATAAGAATCATTTTTTTTTCTAAATCAGACACGGAACTTTTGTCTTCTCGTTATGTCATCTTTTCTCTGTGTCAAATAATCAAAACCTTCAGATTTTTACACTAGTTACCTTTTTGACATCGTTCCTGGTTCACCTTGGAACCTGCAATATGGTCCAGCAACATATGGATCTGAGTCACATTTTGTTGTCCAGAACAGATCTGTCCTAGAGTATTATTTTCCATTTTTTTGGGGTTTTCAACATTTGGGTGGTAATCAGTAGGTCCGTTTGTTTGTTTTTTTACATTTTAAAAATGCCTTCTGCATCCTGTCTCGAGCTTATGGTTGGACCTTCAGTTCAGTATGTGTTGGCTTGTTAACCATCCTGCCGAGCCTGACAATCTTGTTCCTTGTCAGATACTATAATGATTTTTCTTTTTGCAAGATGGTCAGTCAATAAATCCAAAATAATTGATTGACAGGTCATTTGTCAGTACTCCAGAATTTGCCTGGAAAGAAATGTCTTGCTGATTATGTTCCCAAAAGATTCTTCATTTTGTGATTTTAAGCAACTATATACATGCAGATAGAGACTTAATGGGAAATAATGAAGCAATGACGCCTTCGAAAACAGAGAAATTGCCTTCACATGTACAGGTGGGTGTACATTTTATATGATGATTTTACATGTGCATTTTCTCTTTACTAAACAATTGATTTTGTTATATCTAGTTGCTTGTGCCACACACTGATGCAACTTTTACTAATTGTAGGTAATCCACTAGTGGGGAGCTTAAAGAATAATTGGCTTTTGTGCTTTCAATATGTCACAGTTTGTTTACTTGCTGTCCTTACCTACCTAAATCCTTGAAAAAGTGTTTTTTTTTTCTTGTTGCAATTAGTGAGAAATATTGGTTTCCGATTTTAACTTAATTCAGTATCATTTTCGCCGTTTTCAGGATCAACCTGCATTTCATCCATATCCTGACTGGGCAGCTATGCAGGTTAGCTGTTACTGGATTTTATTTGTATCATTCTGGATAGAAACTAAGCATATTACTAAAGAAGAAGAGGCTCTTCTTCTTCTTCTTTTCAGGCATATTATGGTCCTGGAGTGATGCCTCCTTATTTCAGCACTTCAATTGTGCCTGGTTATGCACCTCATCCATACATGTGGGCTCCAAGGGTATTTAAATTATTTGATCATGTTCTGACAACATTCTTCTTTTTAATTACAACTTTATCTAAAAGGAGATCTATTATTAATAAAAAGTGAGCCATGCCTTAGTTTATGTATCTGGCATTGTTCTTACCTTCAGACTTTTCTGTATAATCAATAAACATATTTGTGTTTCATCCATTCACTTGAATTTGGGGGAGTGGTGCTTTGATTCTTACACGTGTGTGACCTCTAGAAGTATTTTCTGTTCTTACTCTATTCTTGGGGTTTGGACTTGAGAGTAGCTGATTGCTTTATTGAATGGGGTTATACAAGTCTTTCTGGTAAAGAGAGGAATGTGGTGGCAGAAAAATAAAGTAAAGCATCTTCACTTAACATAACTTTCGTCAGTCTTAATGAAAGAATAAAATTGCAAAAGGTTATGAAGTTTGAACTGTTGGCCAATGAACTGAGAATGGAATTGCAAAAGCATGTTATTGGCACAACATACATTATTTTTTCATTGCATAAAATGACTATTAACTAACTTTCATCAGTCTCAATGTTATTTTTTTCATGGACTCAGCCCCTTATCCCTCCTTTTGGGTCACCATATGCGGCAATTTATCCAAATGGAGGTTATCCTCACCCATCAATGCCCCCTGTGAGTTGTTCTTTCTGACATACCATCTTTTCTGCATTGAACTTTGCTTGGTGTTTAGGATATATAACAGCTAGTTTATGCATGGATGTTATATGCACAATAATTTATTAGAATTGTTTCATTGGGCAACATGTTTCTATTTGCAGGGTCCTCATCAACTCCTTGCATCATCTGAAGCAGTAGTGGTGAGGAAATATTTTCTTGCAATTGATTTATTTATCCATTTAAAAAAATTTGTTATAGTGTTTCATTTGAAGCTTAAATTCTTTCTTTGGAGATAAACTTTTTTCACATATTTGGCCTTCTTTTACAGATGGCAACTCCTTTGAATGTAGGAGCTCCTGATACATCATTAGGGAGCAAGGACAAAGAGATCACAACTAAGCTTAATGCAGCTGTGGGTAATATAAGTTCAAACAATGCAGCAAGTTCTCATCAACATGAGCTGTCACAAAGGTTTATTCTAGTTTATATTTGCAGATAGATATTAGCACTGCTAAAATTTCTCTGAGAAATTTTGCTTTCAGTGGGTTTCTAAGTATTTCTTTATTACACTCGTACAGTGGATATAATAGTGCAGATGGGTCTCACAATGGAAGTGATGGGAGTAATTCAACAGGAGTAATGTCCTTTTACCCTTTTTCATTTCCTTTGTTGCTTTTTATGGCATCTTTAGTACTTTTATGAGATCGCACGACTACCCTTTTATTCAGAATATCCTCTCTTATTATAGGGATCTAGCAACCAAAGCAAGGTTGGTTCTAAAGATAGATCATCATCAGGTATCACAATCCATGCTATCTTGTATTCTAATTTCTTAAACTGCGTTCTACCAGTTTGCCTGAAGTCAAACAAGCAATAGCTCCTTACGAAGTCATTAAATATGTTTTTAACTGCAGATGATAGAAAAATTGACTCGGATATTAATCCTGTCAATGGCGGGGAAAGTTCATCCTTGAAAGTTTCTTCAGGAGTTTCCAGGACACCTATGGATACTACAGGATATCAAATGAGGAATAAAACTTCACCTAGTCTAGTGCAAGCATTTCCAGTGAAAAAAAATGGCACACCTGTCCACCAAACAACCATTCCTAAGATGCCTGGTTGTAATGGTGTACCTTCTGAACCATGGATGCAGGTGCATGGAATCTCCATTCTTGATATTCATTTCTTGTCTTTGCTTTTGATTTTAAATTGCTACTAAACCTTACAAAAGACAACTATTCAGTAATACAGTGACTGATGTAAATAAATCTTCCCCACTATTGATATTGAACATCTTTCTCAATACAATGCTTAACATCTGATTTATTTTGTTCAGTGGTAGTATTTGATTGACATCCAGTTGTGCTCAATAACAATTTTCATGTAGTTTTCCATAGAAACGATCATCCCTTTAAGGTATAAAATTCAGCTGTCATGGTTCCCTTATCTGGACCCATACCTAAGCTAGTTGTGTAAAGCACTTCCATGTGTTACGTTGCCATCTGGGATCCTTTCCCTGACATAGCTTGTCGCATAGCTACTAACTCTGGGAGTTCTTATTTGTTCAGGATGAGCGGACAGTGAAACGAGAGAAAAGGAAACAGTCTAACAGAGAGTCTGCTAGAAGATCAAGGTTGAGAAAACAGGTACATTCAAGTTCAAATTTTGATCAATTGCTTGCATTTCAGGCCGTTAGCTTTCTCATCATGTTGCGGAAGTTCTAATTGTTTGCATTTCAGGCTGAAAATGAGGAACTTGCTAAGAAAGTTGATACCTTGCTTGCTGAAAACACTAACCTCAGATCTGAAATAAGCCGACTAACCACAAACTCCAATGCATTGCGAACAGAGAACTCAGCTTTGTTGGTATGCTTATTTTCTGCTATTAACTTTGCTTATTGCCCACATTCATTTACTTTTGCCAAGACAAAACTGTATGATTTGATCCAGCATCGGTCGAAGCATGCTAACCAATTTGGGTGAACAAACAAAAATAAATATGAAGGGACATGATGTGAGTCTAACAATTGTTTTGTTACATGTACAGGATAAACTAAAAAGCTCTCAATTGATCCAAACAGAAGAATCATCTCTTCCAGAAGAGGAGACCGGAAGTGCGCCATCAATTATTGCTGCCAACTTCTTGTCAATGATCGACAAGCCAAGCTCAATTAGCCCAATTGAAAAGTTACAAGATAAGAGCCGCAGCAAGCCCAGCGGCAAGCGTCAGCAGTTTCTAAACGCTAGTCCAAGAACAGATGCAGTGGAAACTGTTGGTCATGCTGTACAGGATAAGGAATTATAATGATCTTGTATCATTTTGTCTTTCTATTGACTTGTGCCAATAGAAACACCAACTGCTAATGGACAAGTACAAATCCAGTTGTTGGAACCTTTTAGAAGTCCCAACCTCTGTTGAATGACAGAACTGCTGTAAATTTTATCAGAGTTGTTACTTCAATTATAAGCTCATTTTGCTCCCTTCAATGGTGTTCTGGCAGTCGTGTGCACTCTTAATCGGTTCATGGGTAAATCAGCAAATCTGATTTCCAAAAACGCTCAAACACAAATCACAAAAAAGAGATCGATCTGAACCATGCACCAAATGAACAAGAACACTCCTTTTTCTTCTCCACATATGATTTAACTTTGACATGCCATTCACTTGTACAATGCAGAACTTTATGTATATTGTATGTTTATGTATGTTGGGGTGTAGTGTGTGTATATATATATACATCTATTTACATCTTGTACGTTTTTGATTGGTTCAGGAACTAATTATCAAGCTTGATCGATGATTACAAGCCTGTGAGGAACTGGAGCTGCTTGAGCAGAGGAGCAAGAGCCTCCATTAGCTTCTCGCATGGATGGTTATGAATTCCTTCGTAGGTAGTCACGACGATGCTCGTATCCTTGGTGAGACGCTGGACTTGTTTCTTCACGTTGCATGCGTGGTGCGTGCATCGATAGTAACTTCTTCATTCATCCATATATAATAACAATGAGAAAAAGAGATTCATTCAGATCATTGTAAATCAATAAATAAACAAAAATAAACTTGAAAAATTTTGATATCACCTGGGGAACGAGCTGTTCTTGACTGCTTTCTGGCCGTACTTGCGCCACCGGTAGCCATCGTCAAGTATGTCGTCGGGACTCCTGGTCCGGAATGCAAACCTCGGCTTCTCTTCATTGATCTTCTTGTTTCCTTTTCTCTTCCCTTTCTCCTTCCCCTCCTTGGCAGCACCGTCGTCGGATAGTAATAGCCCCGGCGGCGGGGGCGTGGCTATCCCCGGCGGTGGCTGGAGTAGTTGAGCTAGCAAGGCCGGCCAGTGATCGAGATCAGCACCAACTGCAGGTACTGGGTGCTGATTGTTAGTGTCGAGAGGAGGAAAGCAGTAAGTGGGAAGTCCTTCCATAGTGGATTGAGAGATAACAGTTTGGGGAATTGGGAAGAGAGTGGTGATTTATAGGAGAGAAAGGGAGTTTGGGAGTTGGGAGAGGTTGGAGGAGTGTGGATCGATCACAATTCACAATTGATGTTTGAAGAAGAAGCTAATGGAGATTCAGGATGTCTTGGTGCAGTTCAACTGCCATTTTTGGCAGACAAATTAAGCTTCCTCAATAGCTCGTATATTTTATCCATCGCCAAGTTTGAACACAGTCAATCTTAACGTGCACTAGAATATCTAATGCCATGCGAGGATATTTCATAAAACTTTTTTTAAGAAAAATTCTATTATCAAAATTTTATTGAAATAAAAAATTAATTACTTAATTAGTTGCTTGATGTTTTTATTGTGTGGGTTTGAGTCTTAAACTAAAATTTGGGAATTTAAGTTATTGAATGTTATCCAACCAGGTGGGACCTTTTCTTACTCATCCACAAACATGGAACAAGTTATCTATGTCACTATGTGTCGGTTGATTTCATTTTGATCCCTGTAGTTTCAAGTTTACCCGAATTAATATCTCTCACGATCTCGATTTTTATAGTTTATAAAATAATTGCAATTTAGAAATTGTTTGTTTAAAACTCAATAGAGATTTTGCCATTTCGAAATTTTTCAGGTTTTTTTTTTTTAAAAACTGAAGTGCTCAATGTTTGAGATCCAAACTGAAAATGTGAGTAAAAAAAAGGAAATTAATCACACAAGAAACAGCTGTAGAGTAAGAAAGAAGCTTTCTGGTTAGATGAGACATTTAGCAAGGCAAACCTGACAAGGAAGAAGCGCAGTTTAGAAAAGGATTGATCTCGCCAATTTATTCATTTACATGCATGACACAATTTACTTGCCGTTCACCTAAAGAAAAATTAAACAAATGCTGTAAAGTTTAGTATTTTTTTTTCAAGACATTCAAATTTATTGAAGATTAAAATGTTATAGATATTTTTTTTATAAAATAATTTTATTTAAATTTTTAAAAACTGGAAATAAAAATTAATTATTAATCAAATTAAAATTCTCTCAATCTCAATATGAATCCAAATGCATTCCTCCCAATTGCAACCCAAAACTTGAATATTACCATAATAAACACAATTATGACTCAAAAATAAGAAAAGTAGTTTAAATTGAATTTATAAAACAAATAATTTTATTGAATAGGAAAGATGCAGGAACAAAATTGATTTAAGACATCTTTTTAATAAAATAAATAAACAAAATAAGGCGTATTGGCATTCTGTTCCAAAACTCTGTTACGTCCACCAAAAATTCCAACAATAATATTTACTGCATTATGACGTAATTACCCATGCATTCAACTAAATTTTTAAATGGAAAATTATGTTCATAAAAATGTATAATTAATTGATCTAAACGCTTCTATCTTAATTTTAGGCTTATTAGAAAGCAAGTATTTTACGAGGAAAAATTGGAGTGGCACTGGCATTCACAATGCAAGAAAGATAGTTGTGGTAATAATCGCTAAACTGGCTTACCCAGCTAATTGATTGAAGATATGAAATTAGAATTTACAACATAATGTTTAGTGAGATCAAAATAATACACAAATCTAGATAATATTACCAGATCTTTTATCCACCTATCTAAACCAAACACTAATGGGAGAGTTAAATATATGAGCATTTGAAGTGCAAGATCAAGAGGAGTTTACTTGCCAAGGCATTGTGCCATTTGGTATCAACTTCTGCTGGCTCTACTTCGATTGAGTGCTGGGCTTTCATGCAGCGTTGTTAGAATTTGAGGCATTGACATGCCACCTGAGACCACAATCTCTGCAAGTAACCATGGATTTGAGTTAACAAGGATGAGTTCACAGGATGTTTTGTTGGCGGCGTTAGCTCTCACGGAGCTGAGTTACTACGAAAAAAAATGGTGGAAGGGCTGTGGTTTACCAATTCCTTCACGGACAGAGAGATTTGGTCTTATGACATCACTGGAATTGACCAGAAAAATATCGCCAATGTAGAGATGGTTTGTTGGAACATAGACACAGCAGAGTTCCTCCTCACCATCGTAGCTCTGTTGCATAATGGAGGAATAAGTGATATAAAAAAATGAACAATTTTTATGAGAGGAAGAACATGATAGAGCAATGAATGATACTGAGAGACTAATAAAATGCTCAAATGACTTGCAAGTCTAATGCGACAGCTAAAGAACTTCAAAATTGCCAAAATCACAGCTTTGAGCACAAATATGGGCATTAGATACTTTTCTGATGCTTCAGCAGGGACCACTTTTCTTCCTTCACTCCTTTCTCTGCCATGTATGTTTTGTCAGCCATTCGTTTTTATTCTTCCGTTCTACTTAGTTAACCGTATTTCGAAATAAATATCCAGAGAATGACAATTAGCTAAGCCTGACTGATTTAATTTATTCCCATATATGCCACCTGATCTGTAGTGATAACGCTGATATTTTTCCACTCTTAAGTAGAGGATTTGCACCAAGATAACATGAGCATAGACATTTTTTTAGAACAAATATCAAAACAAAGCATTCATGGCAATAATGGACCTGAAGAAGAACAGTTGAAGTGATAAATCCAAAGGCATATTCACCAACTCGAGGATGCCTAATAATGGCAACTTCTTTAAAGGCTTGTTTATTCTGGTCTGCAAAAGGGAACATAGATTATGCATGAATAGCATCTGATAGAGAACCAAAAAAAGACCAGTATAAAATACCAGGTGATACAGCAGAACTAATTTGCTTAGAGGCGTTGTAGATATGCCGAACAAAAGGCATGCGCTTGATAAACCATTCACCAAGACTGAGGACAGATGTTCCTAGCCATGATGACATGAACACTCCAACCAGGAAGATGAATGTTATGGAAGTCACAAAACCAAGTCCTACAAAAAAGAGAATTCCATTTAAGTAAACCACCTGATTAACTAAGATACCAAGATGCAAAGGATCTTTTAAGCTAACACACACCAGCAGAGCACTTCTCTTTATCCAGGGCAGTAACTAATGTTGATAAATTATGTGATGCAATAAAAAAAATGCTTCTTGAACCCTAACAATGGCTAATATCCATGTTCAGGAATAATACCTGGACGTTAGTTTGCCTGAAATGTCGGCATTATAATTGAGAGATAAAGCAGGTGAGTGGTGAGAAGATTACAAAAAGTTATACAATACTACTCTACCAATACATGCATGCTCTAGGAAGATGAACCAAAATGTTCTCTGATAGAATCAATTTTCTTACCAAATATGTTAATCCCAAGTTGCGCATAGATTGGTGAAAAAAAGCCGTCAACAAAATGAATGAACCACCAGGTGATATAGAAGGTGATTGCAATTGGAAACAAGATGACACTGCACAGGAAACGATAATAGATCAGGAATTAAGACTTCATCCAGGAGTACTTGAAAGATTGTGGTAAAAAATATAACACATACAAAACCAATATGCTTTCTATAGTTAAATGCATCTGTCATTTAGCATATGGCTTAGAAATAGAAAATAGCGAGAAAAAAAGGGGTGGAGCAAAATAATTATACATCATGATGGGGAGTATAAGGATATAAGTAAATAAATTGGTCCCTTTTCTAAGAGCCTAAGCTTTTGGATTAGTGGTGATTATTGCATCATTCAAGTATATCCAGCACTCATTCTGATGGATGGCCTGAGTTTAAATTTTTACATGTTCTTCATAATAACTTGTCAACAAAGATAATGTCTAAATTAAAAATAAAAGGAAAATAAATGAAGCATATTGAATACATAAACTAAGTCTATTGAATACATTTAGCGATAAATGAAGAATCAATGAGGTACACATACTTGCAGTTACTGACCTTGAGAAACCAAAGTTGAATGGCCTTGTTATGGATATATGATCACTTATACAAAGAAAATTTCAACAAAGATTATGATTAATTCTGGTTCTCTATTTATCAAATACCAATAATCAGCAATCTTCATAAGATATAAGGTGTGACCAAGTGACTCCAAGAGAATATGAGGCAACTCACTGCACAAACCACAGATGATGAAGACTTGCATCCAAGTTCTACTCTCATCTACCTTTCCACTTATTATCGGTTATAACCAACTTACAATTAACATAGTGTCACTTGTTAACATATGCTTACATTGGGATAGCTACACTATACCTGCCACTACCATCTCATAAAGGGAGAGGGCACCTTAATGCATAAATAAATGTATCATGAGAAGGAGAGAGACAACTCGGAAATTTTTCTTGAAATTGTGTTTTACCATCAGCACCCGACATTAAATATATGAAAGAATGAAACACATTCAAACATACAGAAAACAAAATATAAAAACTAGCAAAGGCCACAATAGACTAGTTCTAATAGCAAAGAAACACATTCACACATACATTTTCATAGCCGCTAAAAATTTTCAATGGTTAGGACTAAAAGAATGTGCAGAGTACGCCAAAAGAAATCCAGTTTCTTTTGAAGGACCAGAGAAATTTAAGATCAACAAAGAGAAGCTTACCATCCTGTCATGAACTTCTTTGATGCCCAACTTCGTATAACTTTATAAAAGGCCTGAGAGCACAAGTGGGAATAACTGAGGTAAGTTTCCCTAAATCAGCCCCAAACAGTGCAAAGATTCCAGATATTTCTGTGCATCTCTCATGGAATAAGTTCTAATAAAAGTCTACCAGTGTTTTGCAGTTGATTCTTGAAGCCATCTTCCAATAATTCTTTCTAATATCACGGAGATTACAAGCATGAACAGGATGTAATAATCTACCAACGGCGCTATTAAAAAGGGACCAAGGATAACACATTATCCTTGCAGCTCTAGACATACGAGCCCCATACATGGAGCGAACTGATTTTGTTATAACGAGGAACATAATGTGAGTATCATGCTGTATAAACGTCAAAATTTAAGGTAGAAACAACAGATTTCTTTGCAGGGGCGGACAAGGTACACGGTTACATTTAGTTGACTCGCTATTTCAGTATTTCCTATATGAACGTAATTATTTTACAAAACCAAAAGGAGCAATTTTTGCAGCTCATTCAGTCATTCTCCATTAATTTGATCCAACGCTTCAAGCAAACAAATCCGAGACGAAAAGTCAATCGAAAAGAAAAAGCCCGCACCAGACCAAACCCTAATTACCATAGTCTAAATAACGCGTCCGTGATAGGAAAAAAATGATCAGAATAAGGAGACTCCGACCAGATCAAAGTAAACAGAAACCCTAAATCAAGAAGGGAAGTGGGGAAACCAATTTAGTGAAGAGGGGCGACCTCTCGACCCGAGCTGCGGAGGTGGGCGGAGGGGGAGGAACCGGCGGCTGAAGAAGAGGACGCCTTGGCGTCAGGTTCATCATCGGCGTCGGAGGGGCGGTCCTCCACTGGGATAAGGAGCTCCCGATCTCTCTCCCTGCTCACCATCGCAATCAGCGACTTGTCGTCGACCATCACCTGCGCCTTTCCCCTGCCGAAATGGAAGACGGTTTCAACCCTTGTTGGCGTTATAACAAGGGACGTAACGTTTCGGCCGCGACAATGAAACGGGAGTACGGAACGGATAAAGCAAAACATCAAATATAATATTTTATAAAAATAATATAATATTACTCCAACTCATACACTAAATCTCATGCCAAAAATAATATGATGGTGCTGGACTGCTGGACTATTTAGGCACTGTTTGGGAGAGCTTTTGCTTCTTGAAAATTGATTCTTATAGAGATTATTCTGAAGTTCGTGAGAA
>JBAMIE010181999.1:0-13098 GCA_037177295.1 Kaempferia parviflora | reverse complement strand
AGGATTACTAATGTATGGATTCACGGCGAGGCCAAGACAATTCAGGTAGGTATAAATATAATAAAGTATAGAAGTGAGTCGGGTACCATATTAACTCCCTATATATATACATGGATTTATTATACTACCCTACTTCCGTGTCCGACTAAGTGTGAGTCGTGGACTACCTCCCTCGGGGACAGCGGAACATAATGCCATGGTAAAATCTTCTATATAGAGCAATGTTACTCTACGCACCTTATGTCGCACATCCGTTGCATACTCGAAAAAATTTTTTAATTTGAATTTCTTGTTTGTACTTAATATTATAATCTAATTTTGAAGCTCTAAAGATAAAATTTTATTGGCATAAACATGACTAAAAAAACCAAAAATACGTTGTCACAAACGCCGTCCGCAGCATAAAAAAGCGTATATATATATTTAGTTTTTATCAAATTGAAATCTTCCAGTAGTTCATGTTTGTTTGTGAATTAGCTTCTGCCACTTGCTCCACAAAATCTAGTCAAAAGTAGTAGTGCCAATGGACTAAACTTGGCCCGACTCACTCCTTTTGGATCATGCTCATGCTCATGCCCACCCCCAAAAAAGCCAAGGTCAGTTCAACCTAAGCCCGAGTGTCGGTGAAGCAGGTTGTGCTCAATGGGGCTCAAGCTTGTCAAACTTAGTGAATGGATCGGGTTCCACCCTCAGACTGTGCCATGCACTGTCAAGGCAGCTCAACTCATTCAATACCTCTAGCCAACTGAAACAATTGAGGTTTTAGAGTTAATTGAGAGAAGAAAATGATTGAAAGAACCCATTCATAAGGTCTTAAATGTGAGAAACAAAATCAAACTAGCTAGACTATACATTCATCACTGAAAAATAAAATAAAATAAAAACAAAAAGAAAAAGAAATCACTAATCCATGAAACAATTCCGCTGTTGTGCCTGTGCCTACAAATTTGGGATATGTAGCATTGGAAGTCCCCATGAAGAGGTTGCCGGAGCATTTGTCGACTGAACTAATAAAAGAATTATAAGGAAAATAAAACAAAACAAAACACAATGATGCAAGTATCAAAAACTAACACTCTTTGAATCAGTAAACGAGTGATGAGTTAGAGTTGGAATCATTCGCCTGCCACAGAAGAAGAAAAGAGTTAATAACAATTCATTAGCTCATGAAGCATAATACTTTCAGCTACTTTTAAACTTTCACCCTTATTTAGTATTACAAATGAAAAACAATCAAGATTCATATGTTCGATAAATGATCGAGTATGAATATTTAATACAAACACCAGGGCCTGTGCCTGTGCCTGCGTGCTAACAGAGAACAATGTTGGGAGCATAATTGAGAATCGAGGTTAAATTTCCTTATCAGAGTTCGGTCTGGCATTACATGTTGGATCATATACCAAAGAATGACCATCTCTAGGCTGCTTCAGAAGAAGGAATACCATGATAGGCGTGTGAGTGTTCTGAACTCACCGGGTTAGCATGATACTGTCCATAGGAGGCATACATCACAATTGCGATCAAGCTGACTATGATGAATCTGAACCATGCTTCTTCATGAAGCTGCAGTACCATCAAAAAGTGCATTAGCCACAGCTCCTTGTGACAAACAAATTGCAAAATGGAAAAATAATATTTCATTAACCAACCAAGAAATGAAGCACTTGTGACAAAGTAATAAAAATGATCATGGAACAATTATCACAAAATAATTTACTGATTTAAAAAAAAATGTAGGAAGCCTATTAATGAGTCATGTTTAGTCTGTTGAAAGAGGTTTAAATGGAATTGAGGAGTTAACATGAAAAAGTTTAGGAAGCTAACCTGTGCAAACAAGAACATATTGAAGAAAACAGAAACTATAGGGATAACAGGAACCCCAGGACAAGAGAAGCCAGGGGGATCTGCATAATCCTGCAAATGCAGAGATGTTGTCAAACACAAGAATTTCAAATAGTCATGGCATGAAATTAAGTTGGAAAGCAACTTTGGTATTTCAATTAAATATGACATGTTCCAATAACAAATGCTTGATCCAGAATTACATCTTGCATTATCTTCCATTCTAACTTCTATATCCATAAAATCTATTGGCGTGAACTAAGGGGAAGCCCGTCTACCTATTATATAAAACAATCAATTGGCACCTATGGACATGTCTGTATTCAACATATTTTCTCACATTTTATTATCTATTGGAACTATACCTAATTGTTGTCATTTTATCATGTAATAATAATATACAAGTAGAAAAAAGAAAATTCTAGACAAGAATCTATATATCACTCACTTGTCGGAACTGTAGAGCAGTTGTTCCAAGAACTGCTATTATTATAGCAAATATCATAAGAATAATTGAGGCATTGAAGCGGTAGCACAGTCCAGCAATAAAACCGCAGAAAGCAATTGCAACAAGACAAATAGTGCTTTCAGATCGAGAAGTAATATATTTTCGAGAAACTTGATTGGCCACTTTGTCCTTCCGTCGAAGTGTTATTACACATGCTGAAACAACTGAATAGCCAGTCTGCTCCATGGGAAAACCAAAGAATGAGAGAAGTAAATCTATTCTGCTACAGATCATCTCAAATAGCAATCATATGATAAACTCGATAATGTAAAAAAAAAAAAGTTGAATTGTTGGTGCTAAGGACATACCAGGGTACCAACTGAGAGAATGTGAGACAATTGATGAACATTAAACAAACCAGCCATAATAGTGGCAACAATACCAACCCAGACCTGAGAATGGATAGGGGTATGGCGCACTAGATGCACCTTAGAAAAAATGGCTGGGAGCAAGCCATCCCTTGCAAGTCCAAGATACAAGCGGGACTGTTCATTGTAAACAATTATGCATTTAGTTGTTGACTAAAATATTTGAATTGTAGATAAGGTCGTAGCTCAACCCATTACCTGAACATATAGACCAACAAGAAGCGTTGTAGTGAGGCCAGCCACAGCTCCAATGCTGATTAACACAGTAACAAATTTCAACCCTTTAGCAGTAAATGCCTCAGCTAAAGGAGCTTCCTCACCAAGAAATTGGTATGGAACCATGCCGGTTATTACCAAGCAGACACCAACATAGAGCATTGCACATACTAGAAGGCTTGCTAGAATGCCAATAGGCAAATCCCTCTTCAAGAAATGAAAGGGAAAGTGGTAAAGAATTTAAGATTTAATGATTCTGTAATTTACGGCTACTGTTTCTCTAATACAAATAATGAACTACCAAAAATTGAACCCAATTTAAAACCCAACAAACAAAATGGATGCTTAGATGTAAGATACCTGGGGTTTTTTTGATTCTTCAGCAGAGTTGGCGACAGCGTCAAATCCAACATAAGAGAAGAATACAACTGTTGCTCCTGTGACAATTGCTTTAAAACCATTTGGGGCAAATGGGGACCAATTTGATATATCCACTTCAAAAGCACCAGAAAAAATCACAATAATGACAATGACTACCTGTAATATATCTCATAACATCAATTAACATGGACAATTATATTCTTCTTTTGATGATCAATACCTAAAGTAACACATAGAAATGCTTGATAGTAGCTTGGAGAGTAAGGTAAATAAATTTCTAAGGTTAAATTAATGAAAATCATAGGGAAATACAATCATTTTCAGATAAAATGATAACGGCTTGTATACAATATCAGTTGTATTTAACAAAAGAAATGAAACAGCAGAAAAATACCACCGACACCCTGTGAAATTTATAGAAATCATACCTTCATAGTTTTTTTTCCATAAAATTCTGTTTGATTTCCATTAAAGTAAAGATAGAACCACAAATTCTAAAATTGTTGATATGCAATATTCATATCTGTACAATGTTTTCATTCTCTGACTATCTAATTAATCCTATTTATTTTTGTTGGAAAAAAAGTAAATTAACCTCACATTACTTGTTTTAATATATAGCATTGTATTTGAACATAATATTTATATATAGTGAAATAGTGTTAAATCTATTGAATACAATTACGTTTTTTTCCCTCCCAACTGGGAATCAGAAGCTTCAGAATATCTAACTCTTATAACCTGTCCTCGCTCCCACTCTTCCCCTCGTGTTGTTTGCTGCCTTTTCTTGGCTTGCTCTACCTGTTATGGAGATTCAATTAGATGCAGCTCGCTTGGTGATGGCTAACCTAGTGGTTTTGTTTTTGTTCAAACCTGTGTTTTCATTCGTTTCTTGACCAAGTTGCTATTGACTTACTCAGTTGGCATATTTCCATTCAAAACCTTCTTTGAACTATTGAGACGTTCGACACCTTGTTAATTTTTTTAATAAAAGGTGTGCCATTCTTATTAATGAACCTAGTGCTATATTCCATGTTATTTAAATTTGTACGGCACACATTTGGGAACTGAGCTTGATCTCATTCCTATTCTATACCATGTCCTGCTCAAATTGTGATTCACTGTGACAATCTATGTTTTGTTTTGTTATGCTCACTGTGACATGTCATTCATAAACTATTGTTTACATGAAATGAAACAGGCACAATCCTTTTGTGGCCAAATTTCTGAACACAAATAGAAAATGATACAACAAAATCATATACCTTAGAAACCGAAAAGAAACTAGTGTCAAAAAAACCTAGAAAGTTCAGCAACTAATTATGGTGGCTATCAAAGGCATGAAAAACCAAAGAAAAGACACTGTATCCCGTTGTTGAGCAATTATTCAGTCATGATACGCGAGCATTTGCATACACACAGTCACAGAGGATACTAGTTAGTTATGATATACAATTCTCAAGTATCAGCATGAACTGAGATTGCTTTGAAGGGTACAAAATAAATATCCTAACTATAGAGTACCTTTAAGTGAGAAACAATGGACTTCCTCATCAAAAAACTTAATGACAACATATGTACAGTGACTACCACTCAAATTAAAGAGTTACCAAGTTGTTAAATGCAAATTCACCAAAATTCAGATTGCAGATTGCCTAACTCATTCTCACTGATTACCAATGAAAAGACAAATGCATTGCAATATCTTCATAAAAATAAAATACATATTGCTTAGAGTATTGTTTAAACAAAAAAAATTGTAAGAAAGCATAATTAGATTACTTACCTTCGTTGCAGTCATAAAAGAGTTCACTGCTGATGATTCCTTGACGCCACAACAGAGAATTACAGTTAAAATAACCAAAAGGATGGGAGCCAATATGTTAATAGACACAACTCCTCCAAAAAACTCTATTCCCCCATGCCCAATCCAGCTAGGAATAAGTCCTTTGAAAAAAGGAAGAAGTTCCAAGAGGGATACAAAATAACTAGCTAAACTGCGGGCAATACTTGCAGCACCTATATGATAGTCCAGCATTAGCTGGGTAAAAACTAGAAAGGCAGTGAGTTCGTTAAATGCAGCATATGTGTATAGGTATGCTCCACCAACCACTGCAGGGAAACGGGATGATAACTCCGCATAACACAAGGCATTTAGTACACATGCAGCTCCAGCAAGAGCAAAACTAACTGTAACACCTGTAACAAATTGATAGACGGGTAACGAGTTTTTTATTAAAACAAAAGGAAAAATGGAAGTCAGGTGCAGTCAGGGGAACAACTAAATACAAACACAACTTTTTCAGCTTAAATTTGGTAGTTAATTTTATTAAGACAAAGAAGCCAACATAGGACTTTGGTTTGCAATAGCAACTTGAAGCATTATACAGCAATTCTATCTCATCTGATATACCAGAAATAGCATCATAACAAGATATCTGAAAGGTAAAGGAAAAAATAGTTTGCAAACTTGATTTTGTTTTCCTCTTGTCTGAATACCATATACAAATAATTGGTGATAAGATAAATAAGGTACAAAATTTGAAATTGTCCAATCCTGTCCTCTCAAGAGTATAAATTTTTTGTTTTAGCATTTTTCTCCACTAAGAGCAACCCAGTTCCTCAGATTTCCATCATAGGTTAGTCCTAATTACAAATTTCTACCTCAAACACAAATTCAAGGAATAGATAATTCTACGACAGAGAGAAACTGACATTTACCCTGGCAACTTGATGAAAGTTACCTTACGAATGAAAAAGCGAAATTTTTAGACGATTCGAAAGAGATTCGCATACAGAAGACTCGTATCTCCAGATTAGAGACTCACCCGGGCCGGCATCGTGAGCGACCGTCCCAGTGACAACGAAGATCCCGGCGCCGATGGAAGCGCCGATGCCGAGTAGAATAAGATCGAAAAGGCCGAGGCCGCGGACGAGGCCCCCGCTGTGGTCCGATCCATCAGACGGAACCCCTATCGATTTACGGCGGAGGGCGGATGACAAGAAGCCGCCGAAGAAGGGTCGGCCACCGGAGGAGGTGGCGGCTACGGGCAATACCATCGCAGCAGCAGGGAGGCGTAACGGCACAGCCTATCCACTAGAACTCTCTGTTTACTAACTCTCGCAGAAAAAATGTGGGACCCAATCCTAATATCAGCCGGTAAGTGAACCGATAAGTAACGGCACCAATCTGCTTGAAGTAAATATATCGATTTTTAAGTCGAAAGTTTCCGGTCAAAATTCTATCTCAGACTCTACGATCTTCTGTAACCAAAATATATGGGATAATTATTTGATGTGATATATGTTCATAATTAAATTTTAAAAGAGATTAATATTTGTGAGTTATTTTGATCGTATAACCTTGTATACATATTTGATTATAAATTCAACTTATTTCTTATAGAAATTCATCTATAAATCCACTTTATTAGTATAAGGTACATATAAATCTATAAAATTTATCCAAATTTATGTATAAATGTAGTACAAGGTATATAATCCACTTTATTATGTACAATTTAACCAAAATAAAGTATATATACATAATTTAAGTACAATTTGTAAAGTATCGCTTACAATTGGACGCAATAAATGCATTAATTAGGATGTTGTAGAACCTACTACTTCACATTTTGTGTAGTCAATTGCATCGCTAAGGATGATTATTTCCATTGGCAGGGCAAAAGTCATATTAATATAAATATGGATGAATCAATATTGTGTACATACTTTGATCATATAATATGAATTAGGGTCAATGGCACTATTGTTCTACTTTATTAAGTACTAATTTTGTAAAATTAAGTATAATTGTATATTAATTTGGTATAATTAAATGATGTCTAAATTTATATGTCATTGATCATATAAATGTAATTTAATCAGACATAAAAGTTCAAAAGGAGGTATAATTCCACCATAAGTTAGCACAATTAAAACTAAATCAAGTATATTTACTATCTAATTGAGTACTATCTACAATAGATTGATCAATCATTAATATGTACAAATTAGGTACAAATTATCCTAAATAAAGTATAAATGCAGTTTAAATTGAGTAGAAATGTAGGATAATTGAGTATAATTATATAAGATTTGAGTATTTAGATACAAAGCTCCCTCATCTGAAATATGCTCCTACCACGCTGTTAAAATAAATACTTAACAGTTGTTGTGCACCCGATTCTCACATACGTGGGTAAAAAATCTTAAAAGCCGAACAAAGGCGGTAAAACCCTACCAAAGCCTAATCTCTCATCTCTCACCCAACTCCCTAAAATCGATCCTCTCCCTCTCAACTCCCTCTCGCAAACTTCGATCTGTATCCTAAAATCGGTGATGATAGTAACACAGGCGGCGACAGTAAGATAGGCGAGGACAGCAAGAGAGATTTGAGTGCTAAGTTAACAAAAGAGGTTCGAGTTCAACTTTGGCATCAACGTGCTTCCTTCACCCTTCCAAAAGAGGTTCGAGCTTAACTTCAACATCAACTTCAACTACCTCTTCAAGTTCTAGTCAAAAAAGAGACGCAAACTGACGAACTATCAAAGCTAATCAATATTCAGCTAGAGTTAATTGATGAGTGCAATAAAAATCCATCTTAGATAGCTGACATGTATGAAGAGTTAATAAACAAATTGGATTCTCTGCATGTTAGTGATTAATTAATAAACTTGTTTAAGTTGGATGAATGTATCTCTTATAAAAAATAGTTGGATGAATGTACTCATAACTGTTTTCAGCATGAACTTGTTTCTTATTCCTTTCTTGCTTGTGGAAGCTGAATATGACCATCTCATTTGCTTATGGAAATTTTTTCATACTTAGTAAGCTCATTTAAAATTCATTATCCAAAAAAAATTCAGACACAATTGACTCTAATTTAGGTATATACGCACACGATGTCAGTACAATTTGTAAACTATCGGGTACATTTATATGAATGTTAGCACTCTTGTGGCACCCCACTAAAAATACTACTTGATTTGGTATAATATATCCAAATTCAAGTTGATTGAGGGATTATGCATTGTATACCACACGTTCCTAGATGTTTATTGAGGGAACATCATTACATATCATATATCCAATTTGACAATACCAAACATGATATGGTATCATATTTCAGTTAATTGGACATTATCATCATATACCTAATTTCTCAATATTTGTACTCATCATTACATATAATATACCTAATTTATTAATATTTGTACTCAAGTTTCTGTCAAAATTGAACATGATCATTTATAATCCCACCACTTAAACCAAAATATACAAAATAACATATATCAAATATCAAAACACAAATACATATTATTCATATTCCTAACATCATCCATAAACACAACAATAATTATTACATGATACAAAATCGACATAAACCACAAACATAACTCATACATGTTTACATATAAAACATAATAGATCATAGTATACTACATAAACAAACAAACCAGTCTTGAACAAGGTTTTCAAAAATAGAATCATCATACAATATGTAAATCACTAATGTTACTACTCGGTGTATGCCTTATAGTATGTGCTTGATTCTACTTCTAGCAATCTCTTTTTCCTGCGGAAGTGTAAACAAAAGTATTAGTTAGGCTACCCACAAATAAACTAAGTGACGTATATTTACTAACAAATGATAAATCAAATACTTAAACGTCATTTTAATGAACAATAACTAGTTTATAGCTTCTTTACAGTTGTTCCTGTTATGGACTTTCTGATGACAACGATTACACTTTGACTCACGTGTTTCAACTTGAAATGGTATCCTCTTAGTCCTCTTATGACCTGGCTGACTACGCACATCAGGAGCGTTGATTACATTTCCTTCATCAGGATTTGAATCGTTAATGTCAAAAGTTGGGATTAGATTAATAATTCCTTTGTATGCTTGACGATACATTTTAGTCTTGAAATACTTGTCACAAAAATCATACAACGACAACGACCTTAACTCAATAGCGACGCAAGCGTGCTTGCATGGAAGCTTATTGATCTGTCAAACTCTGCATAAACAATTCTTATCTATTAAATCAACAGCAAAAGATTTTCCACCATCAACTACCTCAAAGCTCCAATTACATGACCAATGCACTCTCAAATTTCGGGATTCAAAATAAACTCTAGCAATAGTCTCCTCCTTTCTCGGACTTAATTCCTTAACCATCGCCAATGTTGATTAACGTCATCGGTGCATTATGTTCATAATCTGCATACGTATATGATCCACTATAGCCATAATAGGGAGATGACAAGCTGGTTTAACCAAATTATTTAACACTCGGCTATATTATTATTCATAACGCATCATCTATCACCAAGAAATAAAGTATTTGCCCAACTTTAAGGATGAAATTGTATAATAAACCCTCTGGCAAGTGGCATGAAATCGATGATATTGTTTGTTTGTTGTACATGGTATTGCAAAGATGGAGCATACGCAACTTTCTTGAATAATGAAAACCGATGATTCTTAGGTTGAAGGTGAAAGTAGGGTTCTGCCGGTTCTTCGATTTCTGCCTTCAACATCGATGGAGATGCTTTAGGGTCAAAGTAAGAACAGGTCAGGTCGCTGATGGTTTGGAGGGGAAGTCAGGGACTGCGTCGCCGATGGCTTGGAGCCGCGGAAGCTCGAAGTACGGGGAGGGAGTGCATCGACAGTTGGGAGAGAAATAAGTAATATTTAAAGGTTTTAATTTAATACGAGGGCAAGTTAGTAATTTCGTATGGATTAGGAAGTTGAAACAAACAAATCAGTTTGTTCATGTATCAAGAAGAAAGAAAGTTAGGACTGAATATAAATGTTTAGATTTGTATAGAGGTTTTAGAACAATTTCCTTGTAAATCAACGATTCAAATGATTATTAAACTTTTGTATATTGTGACAATTCCTATAAATGGTAAGTCTAACTTACTAATATTACAACCATTGATAATCGAAAAACACAATTCACAAATTTCAAAGCAAATCGTAAGACAGACACTACAAGCTTTTTAATTATTGAAAAAAAAAAAATTCTAAACTCCAACGAATTAAAGAATAAATTAGGAAACCAAATTTCCAATCACCCCAATTACCGGCCTCGATTGAGGTGACCACCAATCAGCATCTTTTGGCAACAAATAAATCCTTCCTTAAAATGTTCATGTTGCCTTCAATTCACTCAATTTGAATAACACGATTCTTTCCGTTCCCTCCCTCAAATCAGTCGAGTTTTCTTCTCCATCCCAAGAAATGCACACATGCATCGGTTGTCCGAGGAGCAGCAAAGGCCTCATCAGAGTGATCACCCGTCAAGTACGTAATTCCTCACTGAAAATTGTAGTACAAGAACATTAATTATTATGGCTCGATCGATCGAATTCGTTGTGCCATATCTGCAGATCAAAGGCATCTCTTTGCGCCCCGGCCGGCGCTGTAAAAGGCAGCAACGTGAGGCTGAAGAAGCGGCAGCGAAGTCCGGCGAGAGACCGGAAGAAGGAGAAGTCGGAGACGACGAGGAAGATCAGGAGGAGAGCGAGTGGGTGGCCGAGCCTGAGCCCGGAGTGTTCATAACCTTGGTGCCACTGCCCGAGGTAGGCAATCGCGTGAAGAAGATACGTTTCAGGTGCGATTTCTCTCGCTAATACACTACCAGACTTCGGATTGGTGTACAAGGACATCTCCTATCATTAGAGCTCTAGATGAGTTTTTTTATGACTCGAATATACCACATCAATATTATAAATTTTGATTGAGTTAGGACATCTCCAATTGTTAAAGCTCTAAATGAGCTTTTTTTATAATTCAAATATGGCACATCAACATTAGACATTTTTATTGAAACATCTCCAATAATTAAAGCTCTAAGTGAGTTTTTTTATGATCTAATTCATAACATGTGGTTGTATGATTTCATACATGCTACATCAATTTCAAAACAAAAGAGTAGGCTTGAAAACTCAAATCTTTTCCTAAACTACAAACCTAACACCTCACTCTTACAATAGTTAAAGCTTTTTTATTGGAGATTTTTAATTTTACAAACCTCTCACAAACCTGGTATTAGAGATGCCCTTAAAGTTATAAGTGAGCTTTTTTATGATTTAATTTATAAGGGCATCTCCAATACAAAATTTGTGAGAGGTTTATAAAAATAAAACCTCACTAAAAAAGTTTTAACCATTGTAGGAGTGAGGTTTTAGGTATGCAGTTTAAGAGCATATTTTGAGTTTTCAAATATGTTTTTTTTCTCTTGAAAGTAGAGCTTGTAATTAATAATAATAATTTATTGCATTGTAATTTATAATTTATAATGTAAGGAGATATATGATTGGTAATGTAAGACCTAAAAAAAAGTTGTAGCGAGGTTTTTTTCATTGCAACGAGAATAATATGTTTTTTTTTTATGTGACACATTGGAGACTACAAAAAATCTTAATTAAAGGTTTAACCATTGGGGATGCCTTAACATGTGGTTACATGACTTTATGCATGTCACATCAATTTCAAGACAAAAGAGTAGATTTAAAAACTTAAACCTGCTCTTAAACTACAAACCTAAAACCTTATTCCTACAATAGTTAAAGCTTTTTTATTACAATTTTTTAATTTTATAAACCTCTTACAAACCTTACATTGAGGATAATGCTCTAACTCATTGAAATTTAGCAAGGAGCGGTTTGATGATTGGGGAGCGCAGAAATGGTGGAGCGAAAACTACGACAAGGTTATGGAGCTCTACTGCATCGTTTCCCCGCAATCTTCTCCTACGCTAGCTCCATCCGACGATGAAGTATGAGGTTTTCAAATATTAACAAAGTGTAAGCACAATGATCGATCATGTGTCTGTAATGCAATGCAGAGTAAATTAGTTCATAATCAAGAAGAAGAAGAAGAAGAAGAAGAAGAAGAAGAAGAAGGGGGGAATGAAGCAACTAAGAGCACCACTGGTTCCTCCAAGGCGTCCACAGAGCCGCCAGCTCACAGTGAGATGTCAGTGGAGATCGGGAACGTGGAAGATCATGAGCCTGGTGTCTTTTTCACTGTGCGATCGATGCCTGATGACTCTCGGGAGATTCTACGAATCGTATTCAGGTACGATAAGTCGATCGAACTCAATATGGTCTGGAAATTTAACTTGTGGAATCGAACTATTAACCATGCAGTCGGGATAGCTTCGGCGAGGTGAAAACCAGTGTGGTGGGAAGAAAACAAGGCGAAGCAGCAAGAGCAGTACAGTCTCAATTTGTAGACTACAAAAGTAGTCGGAGCAACAAATAATCGTTTGTCAATCGTAATGTATTTGTTTTTGAAGATCGACAAATAATTTCTTCGACTCTTTAGTTCATCACCTAATTAATCCAGTCGTGTACCTAACAATTCCACGCTTTAATTCAGAATCTCTTTGATGTGATGTGATGTTCTTAATCTTGTGTAACAACCAAATTGCTCTGCCATTATATATAATCGCCAATCATGAGTTGATGTGATGTGATGTTTGGAAACTTCCATTGAATTTTTTCAAAAATTAAAATTCAATTTCATTGTTTAGTATAACTTTTAGATAAGGAATTAATATAGAATTGGAATTTAATTACCTACTAACCCCTTAAATCAATTCAGACCTCTTTAGGTTTAAATTGAGAAGAGAATTAGAATTAAGGGGGCGTTTGGTTCAAATTTATCAATCGGAATAGTAATGGGTTTGATTACGGAGTCAATAGGAATGAGAATGTGGATTGTATTATAGTGTTTGGTTCAAATTCTGGAATGAATATGAT
>JBAMIE010181959.1:0-13100 GCA_037177295.1 Kaempferia parviflora | reverse complement strand
AACGAAGTAAATTCAGTGTGTCGCTTTTATTTTTCCGCTGCGTTATTCTGTGTTTCTCGCGAACGATATTCACCCCCTCTATCGTTATATTCGATCCTACAATACTGCTAGAAGTAGTAAATAACGCGCACATAAAAAATTATAAAATAATAAGTTGACAAAATAAAAGATTAAATTTAGGAGATGGTGTTTGCTAATGTTGATCATCTTGTTCTCTACATTATTCTTTGAATACTTTTGATACATGAAATGTTAAATGTAAAGTGGGGTGGAGGCGGCAACCAAATGCAAAGGAAATTTATTACCATGGTTTGGACTTTGGAAGTCTTATAATTAGTATAACATATTTTCTTGTGAATCTAATCTTCTTATTTTGAAATTATTTTGAAAGATAAAACACTTGACATGATAGTTCTAATTGTCAAACATATTTTGTACAAGCCTCTAATGTTTGCATTATGCAATATGTTTAGGGCCCAAACAAATGGGCTTCTACTTATGAACTCCATCTATCGGTCATTTGATTGCAATGATAATATGAACAACTTAAATTTCCATTATATTTTCTTACGATATGGGCGAGAAGTATAGCTTTTGTGGGAGGTTCAACCTCTAGACGTCATTTAATTATGTAAACAAATACTTAATATTTTAGTAATATATTACAATATTAGTTTTGAACAATAAAATGATATTTCAGCTAGTTTTGAAACCACATTGTAGCAGCTATAATTTTGTATCTGCTATAACGTTATAGTCAGCACATTGTAGTAACTACAATTTAGTTGATGCTACAACATTCTGGTTCAATCATGTTGTAGCAGTTATGATTCGATAGCAGCTATAATGTGATTAAACCAGAATGTTAGCAGCGATGAAATCGTAACTTCTACAACATGCTGACTAGAATATTGTAACAGCTACTAAATCATAGCTGCTACAAAGTGATGAAACCAAAACGTTGTAGCAACTATGATTTCTCAACTGCTATAGCATGGTAGGATTACAAATAAGAACATTGTAACATCTACGGTTCCATATCTAATTCAATGTTGTATCTGCTACAATAATGACATTTGGATGAAGGAGGAAGATGTTTGGGAACTTGAATGGGAACTGAACTAACACTAAAATTTAAACCCTAAATAATAAGATGAGGCAGCAACAGATAATTAAAAGATAAATAATAGAATATGGGCATATACATGAGGGAACACACTACAGATGAATGACGTCAGGTAGGTGAGGCAAGGCGAGGAGGCAACGAGAGAGTTGATTAATGAAGATGGTGAAGGGCGGAATGAGTTCGAAGGAGGAGGGTTTGACATGTTTGAACTAAAACATAAATGTATTGGTTTTTTTTATCATTGAACAGTAGATTATACTTTTTTTAGTTGGCATCATATATTCAGATTACGTCGATTAATCATGGGGTGACCAGCTTGGTTCTTCTAAAATTTCCCACTGGCTATCAAGGAAAATCGGGAAGCGCTCGTAGCAGGTGACCCATCCGCCGAGCGGTCGTTGTGAACGGCCTATCCATCCAGCGTTCTTAGGTCAACTTCCCATTAAGAAAAATTCATCAATTAATTCGCTGAAGTTGAGACTTGATCCTTAGATACTTAAGAAACTAAGAAAGCATTCTGTCACTACATCACCCGAGGATAGTAAATCACACTTCACCAGTACAATGATGGATAAACTCTGATCAACCAATAAGTTAAATCTTCCATTTGGTTACTGAATTGATTCTTGTCTGAAAATTCATTCTATCATCCTTAAGATATAAAAGAATTCCAAGACCCTTGGTCAAATCATAGTTTGCCACATTTAGATGATGCTTTGATATTAATTTATATATATAAGTTCACATATGTATCTACATTCAATATGTGCCATTTGAATATGAAACTGAGCTTGAGAAAACCAAACAAGAACATGTGTACCTACAAGTTGCTGATAAGATGTCCTACAAGTTGCTGATAAGATGTTTCCGTTTCATTGTCAAATATCCCTTTATCGAAGAAGAATCAGGTTTTTGGTCTTGCAATCGAAGGAGCATCAGAATCACTAGTATTGAAGAAACTGGTGTGGAGCTAAAGTGACCCCAAGAGACCTGTTTCAAATGGATCAACTCCTTAATCAATGGAAGAAGATCTGAGGCACAAACTCGATGCCTGTTCAATCGAGGGGCCGCCAATGTCTGTTGGCTCAGAATCGATGACCACACCCGAAGCAAGAAGAAAAGCGCACAAAAAAAAATAAAGGCAACGCGAAAAGAAAAAACTGAACGAGAAGAGGAATTAAAACTTTATTGCAGTGAATGAATAAAAGCATACATTGTGGGCTCTATATATAGAGCACGAAATGATAAGAATAGATCCATAAAAATAGGATCGGAATGATAAGAATAGATCCATAAAAATAGGATCGGAGACTAATCCAAAAAAATGGGAAAACTAATTGGTAAACATTATCAAGAAAAAATAATGACGTGAAAACTAAACCTTATCATGTTAAACCTTATCATTTTGTCAGGATTATCAACAATGTCTACAATGCTAGGGCCATCACTCTTGAAGACGTGTGCGCAAAGTATGTCGATAAAAGTATTGCATTCAAACAAAACAAGATGATAGAAAAATATATCAAACTTTCTTTGTAGCAAAAAACTCACACAGGAGAAAATCCACAATACACTGACTACAGTTGCAGAAATAGTAGAGTGAAACATTAATGACTCAGATAGGCTCACATTTATAGCTCTATCTGGTAATTATGCTAAAAGTCGATAAACATATTGATTCAAATATACTAAAAGGGAGATTGATACACTGAATCAACCTTCAGAGGTGCCAGAAACATCATTGTTTCTGATAGTTTAAAACAATTCTACAGATATATTTCTCTGGACAGCTATTGTAAATAAACATCGAGAAAAGAAAATTTTGGGGCTTCAATTTCTTACAGGCCTCTGATAGTTTCCTTCACACATTGGTGAGGATGAAGACAAAGACGATAAACCTGAGAGCAAACTCCTAGCCTTGTCCTTGTTGAATGCCTTTCTAACGTCCTCCTTGAGCTCGTAGAATCGCAACTTCTTCATTTTCTGCTCATCAGGGGTGCCCTTTTGTAGGTAGAAGGGATCCGGCAAGTTGTTCTCGAGGAACTTATCCAGCACTTGCGAACAATGAGGGAAATAACGTCGACCGAGATCAACTGAACAATGATGCCATACGGAATCAGTTTTTGCAGTGAATAGCATAGATTCTACACTATAATCTAATAAGAGAGCATTTGTTTGTAGAATCTAATCGTGTCGTGTGAAAATTACCAGTTCTTGTCAAGGCATTGACCCTCGATCGAAGCCTCTTATTTTGCACTGTAGGTGTTTCATTTAGGTCGACTTCCTTGAGATTACTGGCACTTCGAGATGCAGGAAGACCAGTTAATTCTGAAGAAATGTCTGCATGTGCTATTTCCATGGCTAGCTTGGCTTCAGCAGGGAAGAACAATCTCGCAAATGCAACTGAATAGTAAAAATACTGAATGAGTAAGCACCATTCTTAACACATCAAAGCCATCACAAGAATATTTCAAAAATATAATCTGTTGTTCTCTACGTACTATCACTAATCACTATATGATTTTCTACCAGAGATGATTAAAAAAAAAAAAATATATATATATATATATATATATATATAGCAAATGATTTGATATAACTTTAAGCTATAAATTCACAGAAACAAAACGACTTAAGCTCAAAAGTGTAGCATAGCCAACAAAAACAGGATCTTCATCTGAACAAGATAGGTGTTGAAACAAATGGCCTAGTCGAAGGACACTTTGTACCAAGGGCAAGTGCACATATCATTCATGGATGTTATGAATACATACCATCATTTATCTATTTAGTTTCAAAAAATGGTAAGAAATGATGCTAGAGCAATAATCTTGTAATAAGATTGCATGCGAAAAGGGACTAGCTCAATTAGTACGGGCCTTGGAAGTTATTGTAATAAGTCTCAAAAGCTTGTTCATATATATATATATATATAATAATAATAATAATAATAATAATAATAATAATAATAATAATAATAATAACACCATCGACAATCAGTCATTTTTTCTTCTATAAATTTACCTCTATTTTCCAAATAAAGGGACTTCATATGTAGATCATCAGCAAACAATGGTGAAGTAACAGAATCTTCAACAGTGATGGAATTCTTCATCTCTCTCTCTAGAATATCGATGCACAGCTTATTTTTATTTGACTCTTGACCCTGCTCTGTCCTTGTATAATAGTCTTTTGCCCTTGTTAATCTTCTACATATCGTAGCAGCATTTTGGCCATCAGCAGTTGCATCCAATGCGGAGGCACCTTTGGTAAGAAGTGAAACAATTACTGCCGGCTCTCTTCTCATGGCAGCTACATGAAGTGGTGTATATCCTCTGTGGTTCTTTAAATTTACATCAACTGAATCAAGGTCTAACAACTCAGCAACGACTTTGGAATCACAGTAAGCAGCTGCATAATGTAGAGCACAAGCGTCGTCTAAAGTAACTCCAGACTCACTCAACAGCAACTTTACAAGCTCAACATCATCACAGTCGAGAGACCTGTGTATTCTTTTAATTCTTTTCTCATGCAAAGGATCCATGATACCATTAGGTTCTTTGGGTGGTGATTTGAAGCGCAGTGCCTTGATTTCATCAGCTACTTCGGGTGGAAGCTCCTTCTCAATTGCAACATCATCAAGATCTGACCTAGCAATTCTTTGGACACATTTAGAGAGCAACTGATTGAGCTTTGAGTGTGAGGCAACTTGAAGAATAGGGATTACATCTTCTACTATAACTTTCTCCACAAAATTCAGAAGTCGACGCTGTAGATCACAGAAAGGTGATAATTACTCTATAATTTGACAGTCATGTAGTATATAAATATAAAACAAAAACTAGTGATGCCACGATACCAAAGAAGACTGAATGAATATCCAGATGAATTGTGAGTTTATTTGTGTGGAGGAGAAAATTTCGTTTCACATCAGATAGTCATATGAAACATTATAGAGATAACTTCCATATTACTTGTTCTATAAACTCAACTTGTTCTACAGCTAAAAGACAAGATCAGATGCAAAGTGTTGCGTAAATGCAAAAAACCATTTAGGATGAAATCTATGAAATAAGCTCGATAACAGGAACCACAGAACTCTAGTGCGAAGGAATAGAAAGAGAATTTCTAATCTTTTATCACAAACAATGAAACATTATAGCGTATCTAGGAAATTTAAACACATTTCAACCAAAAAGTTATGTTTCTCAGTTTCTAGCAGATGTTTGCACAATCATAAATTTTAAAAAGAAAAACACTGTGCAATTTCCGTTCATACTCTCTGTGAAATGAATCATCTTAAAGCCAGATATTGTCCAACTACCAATTATCACAGAATACAAATAAAAATCTCTCTGTTGGCAATCCTATATTAAGCATAAACATTTCTCCAATCTGTCAACAGAAAATAAATTGAGACAAAAATCAGAACACCATTCACCATTCAAAAGTTGGGAACAAGGTGATTCTTCTCTCGAAGTTCAACTCAACAGAGAAAAAAAAAATCTAGCATCAGATCTCAACTACCTCCTCAACGTAAAACATATTTATACAGTTTCCAACTTGTATATTAAAGTTCACCGACAATATCAGTCACGAAACAGTAATCGACAAGCTCAAGGTGAATTCTGTATATATATATAGAGAGAGAGAAAGAGTATAAGAAGAAAAGCAGTCAACTAAAGAGTAATGGACACAGAACCAACCTGCAAAAGCGAGACAAGCTCTGTGATCTGAAAGACCGAAGATGCATACAAGAGCTCGACGGCGAAATCAATGGCAGGCCGGCAAGCGTTGTGGAGGCAGAGACTGTCGGCGCAACTTGACACCTCCTGAGGCGCCGACTTCAGCTTGCCAGTGTACAGATAGCTCAAGAAGACCGTGAAGGCATCACGGCCGACTCGGCCGCCAGGAACCAGCTTGTCCATCTCGTACCTGGGCTTCCGAGACCCTCCGCTTCCTTCCTGCGAGAAGAGTTCATGGAAGAACCGGCTCCTGGCCGCCAAGATGCAGCGGTGAACGCCGACGGGCGCCCCTTCCACCATGATCTCGGCGTCGGTGCAGTCAAACTCCGTATCGAGGAGGAGGAGCTCCAGGTTGGAACTCAGCTTGCTGAGGCTTAAGACCTCGAGGTTGATCCTGCACTCCAGCTCCGGGGTCCGGCCGTGAGGCCTCGGTGCGGAGACAGGAGCATGGTGAGCGCTTGAGCCATTGGAGAGGTAGGAAGAGGCAAAGCTTATAGAAGAAGATGGTTCGGTGATGTTGAGCATGGCGTAGAAGACTAGAGAACTTCCACCTTATCCTTCCAAACCCCACTTTTTTTCTTCAGAGACCGGCAATCCAAACCCTGCAATCGAACTTTTCTCCCCAATTTCTTCACATCCGCAGCTCAGAGAAGAAATTCGCCAAAATATCTTTGATAAACCCCAAATCTCATTCAAAAACCAATCTTCTGACAGGAATTTCACCAATACCCAAAGAATCACAGAATTAAAGCCATTAAATCCCCGATTACAAGATAATCAACCAGAAACCAATCGGAAACACGGTGCTACACCAATTCCTTCCCCAAGGCAATCAGAACGATTGAGTAGGAAATTAGCACTAGATTGGAGAGCATGAGCCAGTTCCCGGGAAAAGTTGTGGGTTTGGTTGGGGAGGAAGACGAAGGGGAAGAACGCGGTGACGGCACTCTCTTGGTTGCGTTTAGATGCTGAAGTCGCGAGGTGACGCGTTGGATGCCGTCACCACCCGGTGGTGTAGTTGAATGACGTTGGCGACATGTCCACGAAATTTCTGGTAGCTTTCTACGATTTTTGCATTATTTCCCCCATATTTTAAATATACAAATAAAACTGATGAAACACAGACGTCACACGTGACGAACGTCCTTATTTTATTAATGATAATTATACGATAATTAATCAATCGAACGCATTAATTATTGTGAAGTTACAGTGTCAATTAATTAGCGAACACCACGAGTGTAGTTCAAGATCCTCTGGTCTATTTTTTTATAGTGTCTTCCTGATCCACATCATGAGGACCATTAGATCAGATCATAGATCTATATATTGATCCCTCCTGATATGATTCAATGGTCCTCGTGATGTGGATCAGGAAAAGATCAAAAAATAATCCAGAGAATTCTAACTGTCATCAGGTCATCAGTGGTCAAGATACCACGTTGACCTATTTACTCTTACCGTCCCGTTAAGATGACCGCCCACGTCATTTAAATTATACCGTTGCCTTTTAATTATCGGACCGACAAACAAATTAATCATGATTAACCCGTGTGTAACTGCAAATGAATTTACACCATTTCCGGTTTTGTATGTGTAGACGCACGTGAATTTGCACGAACCAGACTAATTAAACCAACCGGTTTCTCAATGACGACCAATGTCAAAATGAGATGCGTCATGGATGACGAAATCGGAGCAAGATTCGAGAGGAGACATCATCGACTCATCCTCGACCAATTTGAATCCACCCCAATAAAAAAATAATAGGAAAAGGAACTAGATTTTCGTGGGGCCCATTAAATATATGGTGGGCCCTTGGTGTTATAGCAATGGGAAGTCAATGCAATGTGTGTCACACGCCTCACAAGGGGACAAGGCTTATGGGTGATCAAGTCACCCATGCTATTAATTCTCTTTAGTTTAGGGTGTTTGGATATTTACTCAGTCTACTGCCAATTTATAATATACACGTTTTTCAGGTCCTAAGGTGACCCAAGTTAAGATGAGGCGTGTTAAGCTCGATATGTGAGCTACTTATCGCGCTTGGCATCCGTTCAATACCATTCTAACCTATTCAATACACTTTCATAACGTGAGTTGGATGAGAATATATGTTAGCTAAAAGATTTCTATCATAAAACATAAATATGAACTTAAAGCTCCTAAATTAAATGTAATTGAATCCTAAATCAATATTGTTATACATGACCATAATTAATGGGCCATATTCAAAAGAAAAATGGATTATAATGGGCCTTTTCAACTCCTCTTTAAGGCCCAATTAATTTAAAAATATGAATCTCAGGAGAAGAAGACTTAATGAGAAAAGATGTGCATGAATGTAAAATGGATGTATGATCTTTAAAGAATTTATCCAAAGCAAAGGAGAGACTTTTAGTTCTAAGTTAATCGATTTAACTTATTAAAGAAGGAATAAAATTTAGGCAGGAGTTCCTTTTCACCATGATCTTTACGAAAGGGATGAGGTGGAACCATTTTCTGATATCAAGTGCGTCTCTTTAATGGAGAGATTCGTGAAAAGAGTTGCATCGGGTGAAACTTTGTGTGCTTTCTTTGATCAACAGCACATGAAGAATAATATCACAAGGAAAATAAAAGAAAAGAAAAAGAAGCAAAGTCACTTAATGTGAGATTCTCACTTCCACCAAACGAGAAAGAATTGAAGAAAGGTGAAAAAGAGAGAAAAGAAAAGATAAGGAAAAAAAAAGAAGATGACATCTATATCTTTTGAGGATTTATCTTTAACACAAATAGAAAAGTAAAAGGCTCGAGCGTACGATACCTAATAAGCATGAAAACAAGCGAGCAAATAGTTAAGACTAAAGTTTAAGGTCAGGTTCTAATTAGGCAATCAAATATGATGCACATGTTTCCTATTTTAATTTCATATTATATATTCATGCATATTCTGAAGATCGAGTAACCAAGAAGTCGAGTGCAACACAAGTTTACCTTACGATCATAAAAATATGCCTCGTGAAAATTTTAAACTCTTATCATTCTTTTAAGAAATTTTCTCGTTAAGTAAAAGCAACAATGTTAATTATTAGCTGGGTTGAAATAACAAGATTTTGTAAACACTAGGTGCATATTTTGATAATTCTAAAAGTCTACGGGACATTTGAAAAAGTAAATAGTAAACTCCAGGGGGTAAAGTGAAAATTTTATAATATTTCTTTTTTAAATCCCTTTAAAATAAAAATAAAAATCGCTTTTTAAAGATTTGACTATTTTTTCAAATTGTTTCTAAAAATGATTTGCTTCGGATGTTTTTTTTTTTCCTTCTTCCGCTCCTGATAAATTCTACCACCTCTAGCACACACACCGAAGCATAAAAAGGCGCCTTTTTTTAACGTATCGGAGCAATTGAAGCCTCCTCGCTTCAATTGGTGCTTAAATTCTTCATTAATTGGTTGCGAATTCCGCAGAGAACTGGAATGGGATTCGTTTCGCCACACTCCGATCCTTGTTTCCTTCCCCTGTACAACTCGCCGGCGGCTCCGGAGACTTCCGCCTCTGGGAGTGGACGCCGCACCAACGTCAACGACGTCGCAGTAGCGGGGGAGCGGTCGCCCCCGCTCTGTCTTCTCGGCGACGAAGTCGATGTCTTCTCCTCCGCACACCTGAAGCAACTTACGCTCGACGTCGATCGTCTCCTCAGGCAACATGTAAGTGATTCTCGATCGCGATTAGTGCCTCGAAAGTTTTGATTTGTTTTTTTTTTTTTTTCTTGGACTGAATTGTGGGCGATGGCAGAAGGAGAAGGTGAGAATAGCGGTGGAGGAGAGGTGGGAGCGGCTCATTCGGCGACTCCTGGCGGCCGTGGAATCCGGCACGGCGAAGAGGCTGGAGGAGAAGGACGAGGAGATCGCGCGGGTCAGGAAGTTTAACTGCGCGCTGGAGGAGCGCGTCAAGAGCCTGTACGCCGAGAACCAGATGTGGCGGGAGGTGGCCAGGAGCAACGAGGCGGCGGCCAGAGCACTTCGGACCGACCTCGCGCAGGTGCTAGTCGCCGCTCGGGCGAGGGTCGACCAGCTGAGGGCGGCGGCGGTTGACGACGCGGAATCCTGCTGCTCCGGCGAGGTGAAATGGGAGGAGGAGGAGGAGCTTGGAGGCGAAGAGTGGCGGAGGAGAAGGTGCTGGGGATGTCGGGCGCGAGAAGCGGCGGTGCTTCTGCTGCCGTGCCGCCATTTATGCCTCTGCGAAGCGTGCGCGCCGACGGCGACCGCGTGCCCTGTTTGCAATTGCTGCAAAAATGGCAGCGTTATTGTAAACTTGAGCTAATTAAAGTAATCATTATTTATTTTCTGAAACAAGACCAATTTAAGTATATATATTTTTTTACTATTAGATTGCATTTGCATATCAAAAGTCAACTTCATTCAGCTCTTTCATTAAATTCCAAACAAACAAAAAAAAAAATGAAAATATTGACCAAATCCTAATTTCCTATTGAGCAATCAAATCATCAATGAAACAGACATAAAAATTGGACGAGCAGTTCAATTCTATTTGTTCATCTACCATGAAAGAACCTCCTTTTGGCGAAAAACTCATATATTCTGGGCAGTTTAGCTTTGTATCCTAAGAAAGATGATCCAAACGTTAAGAATTGTTTAGTGAAAAACTGGACAATTATGAGTTTTACACACAACACAAGGAATCCATATTTCTAAGAAAAAAAAGTTGTCTGCACAATTAGTTGTACACGAGTAGCTTGATTTTGCATTACAGATATGGCACAAATTCAAAATTTAAGTAGTTAAACATCTGTTCAGTGGTTAGTCCACACTAGAACAGGAGTCTCTTGCATCAGCTTTAATCCCTTGTTACAAAAATAAAAGAATCCAAGATCAACTTCCTGTAACTGGATCTGTGAATTTACAGGTAGCCATGCCAATACCTCTATGCCACTCCTTTTATGTACAGAATGAACGGAACATAGTAGATCTGCACGGCGCAAGGAGCTTTTTTATTGTTGGGGTATTAACAAGAAAGCGGTTTAAGATGTTCTTACCGCTATCTGTAACGAGAATGGGGTTGGTCCAGAGAAGAACTACTGGAATGAGAAGATGACTCTACATTTTCAGGGACCTCCATCTGTGACGGCAGTAGTTTGAGAAAACTTCCTTGGGCAGGTGGATTTTGGTTCGATGATGGATCTGTGTCTGCGTAACCGCACGAATAAACCAATGAGTCACAATTTCACAAGACAATCTGACTAATTAAATAGGAGAAGTTACAAAGAGGTCATTTACCAAACAAGGATTTAATTGTTGGTCTCTTTGGCTTATTACTTTTCTTCTTCAGTTCAGCTGTAGACGAAGGAAGAACAATGGAAATATCAGACTTCTTTCTCACTCAACCGTTTAGCCATGAGTAAATCCTCTAGGTGTTAAAAAAACTAAAACAATTAAAGCAAATGAAGTAAAAGACTAACCAATCCCTGGAACTTCATGGTCATTTACGATCTCAAAATTTTTGTAAGTGTAACCGACAAAGTTGACATCCTTGGATGGAAGCATCTGAGTAATGAGAAGGAAAACACTTCAGACAAGGGATATCACAATTAAATGGAGCAAAATCTTGTCAGCTTATCATTAATATCTTAGAGAGAAGAGAGTTAATCATCAATAGTTGATCAAGAAGTATTACGAACTAAAAAAATTATGTGCAATAATAAAACTAAAAGAATACCTTCCTCCATGGGCCAGATTTTGAAGAAGTCTCCACTGGTGCCGACGTCTTCATAATGATACAATTGTATATGTCAATTAAAGTGTTCAACCAAAGGTACAGAACAAAATATGCTTCTCTAGGAAAATGATTAAGTTGTCCTTACTGAAATTTTTTTTTTAATGATTTTCAATTCTTAAAAGAACTCATAGAAGAAAAAAGAGGAAAGGGAATCGGAGGGGATAGGCATGGAAAGTAACCCCCTCTGTTAGGATGTTGTTCATTAATGCTCTAATAAATTGTTTCCACGAACCAGAGGTAGAGAAAGAAGGAATTAACTTCGCCTTAAATTTTGCAAAATCAATTAATACTTATTTAGGACCTATTGGGAGGAAATGAAGGAAAGGAATTGACCAGACTACCCTTTTCTTTATTTCTTATAACTTAACAAAACAGGGGCAAGGATCCATCAAAGTGAGGAGAAATTAGCAACAGGCCGCTGTTCACATGAAAAGCAGGCAAGCATCAGAGAGCAGTAGCATATATTGGAGGGTGGGAAAATAATTTCCTTCAATGAAGTATGATTCCAGTAGACTACAAATTGGTTTGAGATTTGTATACCTCTTCAAACTTCTCAAAGTTCTGAGTATCGAGCTCATCATTAACCTCTGGTTTAAAAGCAGCTTCCATGTGGTACAGTCGCTCCCATTGCATGCCTCTGAACCATGGGTGTGCCTGAAATCAACATTGCTGTATACGATGGCAAGTTTCCGCATGCATTATATTCACTGGCAACCAAAAAACATCATAAATATGCATACCTTTATCTCCTGTGCGCCTTTGGTACCAAGTCTATGTTCTACGTTACACAAGAGTCTGCTGATGAGATCTTTAGCTTCGGGTGAAAGTTTTGCCTCTTCAGGGAACTTTAAGTGGTTTCTCCAATTTACAATCTGTGATGCAGGATTGAAGCAATTATAAGAAATGTAAACTGATGTTAATATATTATAAAACAATAATTCTAACTCAAGCCCATTATTCTTGCATGAGTTTCCAAGGGAAAGTGAATACCGACTTTGAACTGTTAAATCCAACACATGTAGAGCCATTCCAAAGGACAAGGTGACTGACTGCCAGCCATCATGCCAACATAAACAGCACAGGGCGCCATTATTTTTAAGTGGGATGGTTGCATATGCAAACAAGTTGAATGCGAGGACCTTATGTTCAGATGGATGCAATGTAAAAAACACTCCATGGTTACTGATAAGAGGAGCTTAATAGTCAAGTCACATACCAACCCAAAAGGCAAAAGTTAAAAAAAAAAAAAAAAAAGAGTGGCCAAAGTCAGATTGACAAGGGTATTTTCTGGGGTCACTCTTAATGCAAGGTTACCAATAATCATAAGAATTAAAGTTACATATGTAGGGATCTAGGCATGCAAAACAAAATTTTGCGGGCGAATACTTCGCACAACCGCAGCGGAAACGGATCCCTTCCAGAAGATCCTTGTGAAAATATTGTTCGTT
>JBAMIE010181951.1:0-13101 GCA_037177295.1 Kaempferia parviflora | reverse complement strand
GTGAGGAGTTTCTTTAACTTCCACCTTTTTATACTAAGGAAGAGAAGTGTCTCTTCATCCACTCTCTAACCCTTTAATAAGGATTCCCTCTCCTTTCTACCAGCACACCCCTGCTGGGGCAATTGGTTCTCACTATTCTCTATCACTCAAGAGGTTCAGGGTTTAAACTCTGCTAAACCTCTTTTCTTATTTCTTTTTATTTTTCCCTTTTTCATTATGGAAAAATTTCCATTAAATCATGCAAGCATATTCTTAGTTATCTATAAAATTTTTTGTAAAAATTTTAGGGCGTTACACTAAAGACATACAAAAATTTCACACCATTTCTAGAGTCAGCGGACTGTGGATGTGCTTGTTTTCCATTTCTCTCGCGTATGATCATCAACGTCCTATCTTCTCCATGAGGGATCAGTCTTCATCAACATTCACAGGTTAATGAACCCCCACATCATGTGATAGTTATCTCCTTTTGCTTCGTAGCCTCTTTTATGGTTGGGAGAATTTCGTAGAAGGCAATGGTTCAAATTCACATAGGCACACAGTCTGGGAGATGCTAATATCTTCAAGTTCGTACCGGCCCACAGTCAGGAAGATGAAGCAATGAGACATGGTATGTTGTTCGCAGTAAAGAGATGGTAAACCACACTGCATGAGAAAAGTCTGTGAACATCCTGTGTTCGAGCAAGAGGACCTATTTAATCTGACTTCTCGCTATGGGATAGAGAAACACAAGCTGAAATTAGAGAAAGAGGGTGGATGGATGGAATTAAATGAATGAAGATGTTAGTAGAGGCAAGGTTAAGCAATGCATAGTTATGCTACTCGTTAACCTTTGGATCGTAGGAGCTGAGCCTCCCTCCGTTTTATAGGCAATCAGACACGCTATAATATTTCATTAATGACAACTAACTGCCACAATGTGTTGTAGTTACATGTCCAACTACCTGCCACATTACTACCAAAAGTTATGGCAGCTAGCTTCCAAAACTTTTTATAGCTAGTAGATGGCTCACCTGGCCATCTAGAAATGGGGTTCCCTTTGTTTAATAGGAAAAATGACATGTTATAATTACACATAATATAGAAATGGAGCTCCCTTTATTTACCATAGGTATAAGTAGTCATTCTATACTATAGTTATCCTGTCAAAATAGGATCGTACGACCACGGGTCCAGGTAACTGGTGAGTAGACAACCTAGATTTATAGGGCAGTGAGTCGCCATAAATTATATTGGTGCGGTATGGTAGAAGAAATAATTAAATTTGATTTGTCTTGTTACTTAAAACCTGATACCAAAGATGCAAGCCTACAACACGTTGTGGTATCTCACCTTCCATGTGACCAGGTATGGATTTTTACTAAATGTTGAGGGCAATATGATAACATCCACATTCGTTTAACGTTATTAAACCAACCATCTCATAGAAAATATGGGGTCCATAAGTCATATACAAATTATATTAACACATTCATTATCTCACATTCGTTTTAACACTATTATTCATTATTTGTGGGGTCCCCATGCCACAAATATATAGCTGCAACAAGTTGTGGCAACAAACTGCCACAACTTGTGGCAGTTAGTTGTGGTAGCTAACTGCTATAATTTTTTTTAAACAAAATAATACAATTGAATACATTCAATACTTTAAACGTGTTCATTGTATCAGCATTATAATGCACTGCATACAGTGCGTTATTCGAGTGTTATAACTCTCGAATAACGCTGCAATGTTGACATCCCAAATTGTCGGATTGTCACAGCTAAGTGTCAAACTAACTGCGACACCATTGTGGCAGATAAGTCACCGAGTAGGAGCAATATGCTATGACACTTAATGTCAAAGAAACTGCCAGACGTTGTTGCCAACTAAGTGTCGCAGCAAAAGTGTGCAAGAAGCTGCCACACTGTTGCCGCACTGCTAGCTGTGGACATAGGTGGCCCACTTAGCTGCAGCCATGTGTTCAAGTACCTGCAATACGTTGTGGCAGCTATTTCTTCAAGTAGCTGCAATAACTTTGTGGCAGTTAAAGTGTCAAAGCTAGCTGCCACACTCGCCACACTATTGTTGTAGTGCCATCTGTGGACACAGGTGGCCAACTTAGCTGCATCCATGTGTCCAAGTAGTTGCAATACGTTGTGGCAGCTTATTCTCCAAGTAGCTATAACAACTGTGCTAGCTACAATGACAGCTAGCTGCACACGCCTTCGGGAATCGGGATTGGGATATGATCTTTACTAAATATAGATAGTAGCTAATTAAAATTTTAAATGGAATTGTCTTCGGTAAAAACAAAGTCATGCTCTGTGGCTGTGTGTGTGATCTTGCATCTTAATATTTACCATTGCAACATTAGAACACATAAGTTAGAAATAAATTATGATTTATATACACACATTTGTAATGGTTGATAACAAATAATGGAGAATATATTCAAACACTATTCTTAAGAAATACATAATAATCACACTATGTGTAGAGTCTGGGGACTACGGACGTTGTTAATTTCCATCTTCATCGCGTATCCTATCCATGAGAGATCAGGCTTTATCAATAATAACAGGTAGATGAACCCCACCAACAACACGTGATATTTTCTTCACCCTCTAGTAATGGATTGGTTCAAGAAACCAGTGAAGCTGCAGAGATTGAGTCTTGATACTATGGGATAATTGTGATCAAGTCACTAACTAGCAGAAAGCTTGTCATAGAATATGATCACTCCAATGAAAAGTACATAGGATGTTAGGGGGAAATTAGACCACTTCATGAGTGGTCAAACTCGCAAGTGATAAAACAATGAGGGATGAGAGAAGTTCATAATCGATATGAGAAACCTCCTCAGCCTCCTCTTTGTTCATGAAAAAAGAGATTTGGGAAATCAGCATCCACTCGATGAATCGTCCAAGTTGATTTCGTAGGAGAATCACAACCTTAATTCGGAGAAAGAGTGTGGAAGATGGTTGAAGGAGGAAGACAGCGGCGATGCATAGGCTACTCGTTTACATAGGATTAAAGGACCTTAGCCTCCCTTCCTTTTATAGACAAACTGACACGCTATACTAATCAAGATGGCATAAAAATTCAACAACGTGTTGCAGCTAATTGATAATTAATGCTCATTAGATCCCCTATATTTAAATGTTTGATAAAGTGGGCAATTTGCATTTATTCAATTGCCATGGTAACGAGTACCAATGAGTTGGTGTGGTCTTTCAATCGATATGGCAGAGCAATAGACTGTGGAGTAAATGGCGGTCCATCAACAGAGGCTCCCTGGATTACTCATAGGGTTCACTTCCACATTCGTAGAACCTGTATTCTAGCCTTACGACTGCTAGCTGCCACACGACAACGTTGTCGTAGTACTTCGACAGCTAGCTATGGCCAATGTGACCCGACCAGGTATGGATATTAACACCTGCCACCTAATAAAGAACCTAGACTCCATATGCCACATACATATTATATAACACATTCATTATCTCAAAATCATTTTAACATTTAACACTCATTAGCGTCCACATGCTATAAATATAGTAGCTGCAACAACTTGTGGTTGTTAGTTGTGGCAACTAACTGCCACAACTATTGGGAGTTACTTGTGGAAGTTTGTTGAGCCAGCTAGCTGCAACAACTTTTATTAAATTTGATTTAATAGAATAATGCAATAGAACACGTTCAAACTTTAAAGTATTGAACGTGTTCATTGCATCCGCATTGTAATGTTGTAGTGCAGCTGTTCGGCAGGAAAATATTTTCCATGTGACGCTAAATTTGTTGCAACAAAGTGTTGAAGAATGGATCACATAACTTAGGAAAAATAAATATGATGTCTATATACAGAAAAATGTATATAATGGCATTGGCTGATAGCAAATGGTGGAGAACATATTCAACCACCATCCCTAAGACATATAAAAAGAATTCACACTGTCTCTAGAGTATGCAGATTGTGGACGTTCTTGTTTTCCATTTCTATCGTGTATGATGATCAGCATCCTGTGTTAGACTTCGAAAATCCCAATCAGGCTTGATCAACATTCACAGGTTGATGAACCCCCTACATGATGTGATAGTTATCTCCAATTGCTTGGTCGCCTCTTTCGTCTTTGGAAGAAGTTCGTTGAATCTAATGGTTAACGACTCCAATGAGTAATCCATAAGATAATAGGAGGAATTTAGACCACTCCATGAGTAATCCACAGGAACTCATGGAGACAAGTTCGTATATGAGTCTGATGGAAGATAGCGGCTGGTCATGGCCAAGATAACTTAAACTCAATGACTAGTCCGCAGACTCATCTTCGTGTCTCCCAAATGAGATTTCGAACATGAGCGTCCACTCCATGACTCGTCCGAGTATCCAAGTTGATTATGCCCGTCCGTGTACACAAGTTAATTTTAGAGGCAAGATGACAGATTTTGGAGGCAAGGAGAAACACAACCTGATTTCGGACAATGAGTGAGGATGGATGGGAATAAAAGGAATGAAGATGGTTGTAGAGGGAAGACTATGTGTCCAATGCATAGTTATGCTACTCGTCTACATAACAAATGGTATGAGCCGAGCCTCCCTCCATTTTATAGGCGAACAGACAGGCACGGTATACGATCAACAAATTTAATGACAGCTAACGACCACAACGTGTTGCAGCTACATGTTCAACTACCTGCTACAACGTGTAGTCACTACACAACACATAAAACTTCTATAATGTGTTGCAGCTAATTGGACCGTAGATTCTCTGTCCCGCCTGCATGGAGCCCACAGGTGGCCTTCTAAAAATGTATGATTTAGCCATCGATCAAATCACCAGATTTAGTAGATATGCTGGCAATACATTATATAAGAAATTTCATTACCAGACATGTTGGCTATACTACTAAAGCTGGAAGTCATTATTTGACAGTGATGGATCAAAGAAACTGATTTGGTAGATATTGTTGCATTAAATTTTATAAGATTTTTCATAAAGTCAAGTCCAACTTTACACGGAACATGAACTCATTGTCAGTTAGCTGTGTCCACGTATCAAGCTCAACGTTGTGGCAGCTACGTGTCCAAGTACCTACAACAATGTTGTGGCAGTTACGTGTCGAAGTAGCTGCAACAATGTTGTGGTAGTTACGTGTCCAAGTAGCTGCAACAACCTTGTGGAAGCTATATTGCCAGAGCAGCTGTAACACATTGTTGTCTTTTACATGTCATATATCATTATACCTACCCTATAATTGATCTCAGTATAAGATTCGAGAGAATTTCTAGTATTGTAATTCATCCAAGTATGAAGTATGTAATACGTGGAGAGAGCATTGGACATGGAGCAATGTGTTGCAACTAGTTGGAAACTTACCAGAGGAGTAGGTAGCTGTCCAAGATTCTACTCGGTGTCGCAACTAACTCTGCAACTAACTATAACCCGTTGTGGCAGCTAACTATCTAATTAGCTGTAACAACCTTGTGGCAGCTATATTGAAACTAGCTTCCATAGTGTGGATTAGCATATTAAATCTCTGTAGAGGCTGCTAGTTATTTTAAATCGTCCACAATGTTTTTTTCACTTGTTGCATCAATTGTTAATGCAATTTTTAAGTCTACGATGAGTGTATACATTACTTTTACTCTCAACACTTGAGTATATACAATACAATTACATCAACTATACAATGTATTCACCCACAAAATTTTTATACAGAATGTAGCTCAAACTTATTGGAATATTTCCACCACATTGACTGCACAATATGTGGAAAAATTTTTAGACAATACAGTAATTCCAAAATTATTAGACCATCTTTCTAAATCTTCTAGAGTTTGCTAGCTTTGTTTGCTAGCTTCTAGTCTTCTAGACCAACTTGAAAAATATATTCTCTCATCCCTTCTTGGCCAAAATTTGTTGGTCTTCGGTACATTAAACTCTCAGTGTACCGCATTACAAAAAGTGCACAATCTAACCTGAAATATGTTTTTTTTCCTTTAAATTGTAAATTATCTGATTGTAGACACAATATGGAGGTGTATACCAAATAAATGAATAACTAAATACTTACAATTGATTTTGAGCTAGTCCCGGGATTCTAGATATGTTAAACTCTCGTGACATTAACAAATGTAGCCTTGGATACCACATCTCGTAGTAACATGGCTCCATTAGCTTAAAAAACTCAACCTGCATGTTAATGAAGTTGGTAAGCTATGCAAACTACAAGACCATACATACATTATTCCTCACCATGGGAAGTACTTACAGATTTATTAAACTTAACAGTGTATAGGTCTGCTTCTCCAAGAGAGTTATAATACAAGTATTGACGTTCTTGTAGGTCTATAATCAAAAGGTGTCAGAGATCTTCTTCATTATTTAATGGACAGAATATATATCTAATTTCCTGAATTGTCATTATCACTAATAGAGTAGAGATTAAATGCCTCATCCTTGATGGATTAAAACAAATCCTGTGTAGAGAGGAAAACAATGTAAGAGAAATATAGGGGCGAAGTTTATAATTACTATTGGGAGTTTGTGTTAAACTTACAACAAAACCAGTAACACAAAAGAAAGATGGCTAATATGATTCTCCAGTTGATTTGGCTTCCTCTGCCATTATTGTAAAATAAATATGTAAGCAAGCATCATCTGTGAGGGCATTTCAATCCAAAAGAGCAACCATTGATTCCATATTCAGAGCAAGGCTTTCATTTCCCCATATTACCTTTGTTGTAGCCCTACAAAAATAATAAAAAATTGTCAAACTAGCACATATGCCTAAATCTTCTACAATTGTAGTAGCTAGTAAAATTATGTGGTAATAAACCTTATAAATATGCATGGTTGAATTTATTGAATAGTTTTAAATGTATGTATGATAATTCAAAAAGAAGATAATTCTAATATATTTTGCATTGTTATTCTTCACATCACAAGTATTTAAATTATTCATCGTAATTTTACATTACAATGAGTGTATAACTCAAGGATAACTTTACTCATTTTAGCTAACTCGGTTTCAATAATGTCTCTGCCACCACATCATCTTTATTTTTCTTCAAATATGACTTTGCTTGCTGAAAAAAATTCATAAAAATTCATAGACAATAATGTTCTCCGTGAGTACTTATATATCATATTGGAATAATCAAAAATTTTGTTCGATTCGAACCTAAAACATACCTTGATTTTTTTGGCTTTTTTCTTGACAAGTGATTGCATGCAGATAGATGATGAAGATGTGTCAGAAACTTTCACACATGAGACATGACCTTCTTGAACTCTACCAAGGTTTTCAATTTTTTCCTCTGATTTGCCCTTGACCATTTCTGTCTCTTTCTCATCTTCGAACCTTAGTTTCCGTATTCTTTTGGCCATAGCCAGTCCCTCAATTTCTTTTACCGCAGGTGGGGGTGTGATTCTCTTCGTATCACTTCTTCTTGACCTTGTTCTTGGTCGATTAGTAGAGAAGGGTTCTATATCCTTGACAAGCATTTGATTTTGAACATCTATGTTTTTCATTTCTTGTTCTGCTATCATTTTATCTTTCAAAGATATAATGTTATTTTTTTTCTTCGATTATTATATCCTTGGCAAGCAACTGACTTTCAAGCTCTCTGATTTTAATCTCTTGTGTATCTATAATTTTGTCTTTCAAATATAACCTTTTGTCCTTTTCATCAATTGTTTTGTCCTTGTCAATCAACTAAATCTGAAGCTCATTGTTTTTGGTCTCTTGGTTTGTTTTTGCTCTCTTGGTATACTAGCATTTGGTCTTTGACACCCCTCACATTGTCCTTTTCTTCCATTGTTTTTAGAAGAGGCAAGTAGTTGAGACTCAAGATCTTTGATTTTTACCTCTTGTTCTGTTATCAATATGTCCTTTCCATATATAATCTGTTTTTTTCCTCAATTATTTGGTCTCTAACAGCATTTAAAATATCTAACTCAATGTTGATTCTTATCATCTCATCTATTAGGTTAGATACTTAGGTCTCTAACGCAGCAATGAGCTGCAACTTTCCATCGACCGAAGTCTGCAAAATATTTATTTCAGTCTCCCTGGCTTGGCATTCTATTCAAGTCTCTTCCATCTAAACATTATCTTCTATATACAATTGAGCTGCCCCTTAGTATTCAGGAAACTGCTATGGACCTTGTTCTATATACATCTCAGCAATTTGTTGATCTATATGCTGTTCAACAAGTGCTAAGGACTTATCTGGCAGCAGCAGTAGCTGTGTCTCTATATCGGATGGAGTTAAATCACTACTTATATGGCGTGCAGATAGTTCTGCAATCCTAACTTTTATTATCTCCACACAGGAGGATGCCACTGCATGCATATTCTTTGAAGGATCTGTAAGGATCCATTATTCTCACATGTTCACACATCCATACCTACCATACATTACAAATAGTTACATTTATAAATTTAATTCATATCATAAGTCATTAATTTATAGTCTCAAATGTAAGAACTTACAGCCAGGAGATGTGCAAACCCTCTGATCATGGGAGCTTGATTTCTCTCAAACTCTTCTCGCTTCGGCCTCAGGGAAAGCATCCCACCTATGGGCTCCAGCTGTGGGCTCATATAGTTATATACAGCTTTACACCAATTATATCTACCTAAATTCTGAAAATCATCTACACAATCAATTAGTGATTATACCGGTAATCTAGATATGCTACTAGTAGTGGTAAATAAGATAAAAATAAAGAAATACAATATTAACAATTGGCATAAAAGAATATTAGATTCGTTAGATGAAAGTTGTTTGCTAAGGATGGTCATCTTTTTCTTCAATTCTAACTTTGAACACTCCACTGCCCTGAAGTGTTGAAGAAAGAGACGAGTGGCGGCTTCCGTCTGCTGCAAATTAACTTCCACGCCTTAGTCTCGGAGACCTAGAATAAGTGCAACATCTTGCCTTATAAAGCTAATATACTGATTATGAAAGATGAAACATTTGGCTTCCACATCCCAATTATCAAACATATTTTGTACAAGGCTTCGGAGACTTGGTATTGGAAGAATTATAAATACTCAAGCAAATGGACTTTCATTAATCAACCTCATAATCTTGTTGTTGAGTTCTAGTGATGAGATAAACTCCTTGAACTTGGGGTAATTACTCTTCCAACCCATCTTCTTACGATATGCATGGGAAGCAGCAGATCTCTGACTCGCCATTGAATTCTATCTAACAGATAAATCATATATTTAGTGAAAATCATTTGCGTTCATTACAATGCTAGTTTTCAACCATATTTTTCTACATTACCTGGTTAGCTACACCATCATTTATATGTGACACAACATGCCTACATATCAGTATATCATGGGATATCATATCAGGTTCGGTCATGTAGCTACTACACCGACGCAACAACTAGGGTTTAACCTCATTGTAGCAATCATTAGGTTTTTATCAATATTTATCATCTAGTGTCGACTAGCTGTTATAGAGACCCTTAACCCCCTTAACCCTATACAAGTAGTCAACACCATTATAGCAGTAAGGAGAAGGGAAAAAATCCTAAAAGTTATAATCCATACACTAGAAGAGTAAAATACAACACACACAAAAAATAATTGAAAATACTTACAGTGGAGGAGGTTAGGATGAGAAAATCGGTCGTCATCGCGTTGAGAAGTTGATGGACAAAGTCGCCATCTACTAGCACTGAGATTTTTCAATGTTACCCACACCATGTATGGATTTTCACTTAAGGCAGGAAACATAAGGGCAACATGGTAATTTAACCAAAGAAAATGCCCGCTCAAATTGTGACAACTGCAACACGTTATGGCAGCTAAATAGCTGTAACAGGATATTTTAACTAAAAAAGTTGCCTCCCAAGTAGTGATAACGAGTATTTTAGCGTATTATTTTGGCTCTTATACTTATCATTTTCTTATCCTCTCATATGCTTTAACCCTTCTTTATATTATGTTTATGAGTAGGATCATTTTTGGACTTAATTACAAATTTCCTATAATTATGAAATTAAATCTCATATTTTGAATGTGATTTGTAGGAAATCTAAAGAGTCATGGATTAGGATCGAGTCAGATCGAATTTGGCTTGATTTGGAGGTCAAATAGAGGATGTCAAGCAGAATTAATATGGACCGTTGATCCAGATCTAGAGAGATCTTGTTCCTTCACTCAGATCTAATCATCTAGCCATTCATTCAAAATTTAAGCAAATCTGACCATTGATTGAGATCAAGCATTCAAGAGAGCTTTAATTCAATTTCAAGAGAGCCCAATTTGAAGTCCAACAAGAGAACCCAATCTATTAGCCTCTTCTTTAAACCTCAAGTAATCTGAGCCAGACATCTCAAGATTAAATGGTTAAATCTTCATCATCAAGATTAAATGGTCAAATGTTCATCACTGAAATTAAATGGTCAAATCTTCATCAAGTAAATGAACGGCTCAGATGCAGATCTTCTTCACTTAAACTCAATGGCCAAGATCAACCTTCCATCAAATCGGACGACTCACTTCATTACTTGAATTTAATGGATGAGATTAGCCCTTCATCACATCAACAGCTAGGATCACACTCCTTATTTCTCTCCTCTCCTCTTTTATTCACGCAGACAACACACGTAGAAATCGCGTGGAACAGTGTCTTCTTCTTCCTGACGCTAGCACTTCTCCTTCTTCTTCCTCACCTTCAGCCAAGAGTGTCTCTTCTCAGCCGCCAGCCGGACATCTCCTTCTCTTCCCATCTTCCGGTTCATATCCAAAGCTCGGCGGCGGCTGATTCTTGGTGGCGATTGCAAACGACGGTAAGGACTGTCCAACTCGCTGGAGGTGTTTCTCCGATCCACCTTCCGGCAGTTCTTGAGGTTACTTTGCTTTGTGGTCACAAGGCAGTTTATTCCAAGAGGATTCCGGTAGTCCACCCTCTTCAAAGGCGACGACATTTTGAAACCTTCGTAGAGCTTCCAACTTCCATCGAAGCGTTCTTCGGTGAAAGATTCGTTCACTGTCTGTTGTTGAAGCGTGCACCGACGACAAGTTTACACGCTGTCCGGATTTGGTTATGGTTGTTTTCTTATTTGTTGATGTGTTTTTTATGTTTTGATGTCTATTGGATGTTAATTGCTTGTATGAATTTGATCTTCCATGTTCAATTTGCTTGCACTTGGTTCAATTCAATTTATGCATACAATGTGTTTGATGAAATGCCTCTTCCATTAGATATCCTTTTATTAATGCAATTTCTTTAGTCTACTTCTTTTAAGTCTTCATTTGAATGCAATTAGGTTAAGTTAGATTAGGTTTCTTTAATGCTTTAAGTTTCTTTTCATGCTTAGCTTAATTACTTACTTTACTACTTTATGTTACTTTGTTTTCTTGTCATCCTAGTTTAGGTTAGTCTAGGTTTTCTTTATTCGCATTGTCTTTCATTTATTAGGATTAGATTTAATATCGTGTATTGTCTTTCATTTACTAGACTTAGCGCTCAATCCAAAACCCCATTTTTCATATAGAAAACCCAAAAGTAATACTCAATCCTAAGTACTATCATCCTTCGTTACATTCATTGGGAGATGACTCGAGTTATCCCTATACTACCTTAGTGAAGAGATATTCGGTACTTTATTGTAATTTGATACGTTCATAGTATGACACACAAGCGTGTATCAATCTCCACACAATATATATGGAAGTATGTCATCATAATAAGATAAGATGCAATAAACATAGATTATACTCATGAATAACAAAGAGATATGCATCAAAACATGTATAAAAACATATATAATCAATGCACGTCACACCTCCAGGCTTAAACTTTTGCTTTTCCTCAAGAAAAATATGCAATCTAGATTTATGTACGTAGATGGTATGTAATATTCCCTAATGAATCAATATAACCCTATTATGTAGTTTCATTAATGAGCATGATACAAAAATTATTTGCATGTAGCCTAAGTTGAAGTTCTCTATAGTCAGTGCAATAATTGACTCAAACTTTTCAAGTATCCATATCTACTCCTAGTTACTTCGTTATATAACCGTGTTCCTCATATTTCCAACGATAGGCACTTACCCGTTGCATGTATAGTTCATCCCATTCAAAATACACAAGGTCTCAAAGGAATACTCGGTATCAAGAGAAACATAGTATTCATTTCCCCACTCGGGACCAGATGACTGTGGCTTGTACCAGTCGCTTGGTAAGTGAAAAATGGTGCAAAATAGAAACACACAGAAAGTTTGGTCGAGTGACCAGGCTTGATTGGGCGACTGCACCAGTCGCATGGTCCCCTGACTGGCGACTGGTGCAGGGCAAAACTAGTCATTTGGCTAGCTGTTTTATGACCGTTGGGTGACCTGTCACTTGGTGCTTGTAGCAAGCGACTAGTGGCGAGCAAAAGGCTGAGTGTGTTTAGATTTTTGCCTATATAAGCCAAGCTTGGGAGCTTGGCTTAGGTTGACGATTTCTAGTGTGGTTAATATTAGATTGGTAGTATACAAAGCCAAAGCACACGAGAGTCTTGGTTGGTGTTGTTGAGAGGTTTCTCCACCGACAAGGAGGTTGTGCTTAGCCAGAAGTTGTCTGGGGTTTGATCCGCCGAAGGATCGCCAGATTCGTCCACCTTATGTACGGGCATGCTGAGGAGTAGGAGTAAGTAATCTCTGAACCTTGGAAACGAACGCGTCTTGTGGTTTGCTCTCTTGTCTTTAGTTTTTGTATTCCTAGGTTTGTTGTATATTTTGCTTGCACACACTAACGTAGTTGGAAGAACACCATCCATGTATGATTATTCGCGGACCAACAAGTGGTATCAGAGTGAGGAGTGCTCTCCGTTGGACTAATCACCATGGAGGCAAGGATGAAAGCGTTGATCTCCCCACCGAAATTTGAAGGTGGAAGTTTGGGGGACAGAACATTTTGGATGGTGAAGATGAAGATGTTCTTTGACACAGAGTGAGATTTGATGATTGATTGAAGAGCCATTTGAAGCTCTGAAGGACAAGAAAGGGAAGAAGCTCCGACCACGTCATTGGACCGAGGAGCAAACCGCAAGATCGAAGGCAAATAGCAAGGTAATTTCAATATTAATTGATATTTT
>JBAMIE010181934.1:0-13102 GCA_037177295.1 Kaempferia parviflora | reverse complement strand
GACCGTTGACTTCTACTCGGTCTACCAATCTCGGCCCGTGAATTACTTGACCACCTTATCCCACCGGGCGACGTGCCCGAAGTAATCCATTTGGCTAGAGGTGGACGAAAGGGAATTGACCGAAGTACCCTCAGCGTGTACCCACTAAATAGGAGGCCAAGTGGGAATTTAGATTGGAATGTGGGATGAGATGCCGGAATTGCCCCTCAATAATGGAGCAGTGTGGAGCGGGAGCCGCCGTCCATGATATCCCCGCTACTTTACCTTTCCACGGCGAACAATCGGGACGGGGAATTGAAAAATATTATTATTAAAAATAACTGAATTATGCAGCCCACAGTTGGAAGTCAATAAAAGGGGAAGGAAGGAAGGCAGGGAGAACTTTTTATTAAATTTTTTTAATCCTCCGATCCTTTGCCGACGAAGAACCCTAATTGCGCCCCAATCCAATCGTGGAATCTGATCGACGCGGGAGCGGGCGATCCGCCATGACCTCCCCCTTCGCCTTCCTCACCGTGCTTCGCCGTCGGTTTCCCCTCGCCGGGGCGTTCTTTGCCCCGGGCGGCCTTTCTGGCGCCGCCCTCATCCACGCCCTCGCCGCCCTCTGCTCCGATGTCGTGGCCGTCGCCGGCCGATGCAACTTTCGGTTCCAGCGCTACAACGCCCGGTCTCTCGTCCGCAAGATCAGGGTTCTTGCCGTTCTTTTTGAAGCCCTCAAGGAGTCCTTGGATCCCACGGCTTCCTCTTCCCTCCAGCCGCCGCGCTTCCCTGCCTCCGCGGTGCTCTGTCTCCGCGAGCTCTATATCTTTGTGTACCGCGCCAAGCTCTTGCTGGAATACTGCTCCCAGTCGAGTCGGCTCTGGCTTTTGCTGAGGAATCCACAGATCTCTGGGAATTTCCACGACATCGCCCAGGAGCTAGCCACCGCGCTCGACGTCCTCCCGCTCTACAGTCTTGGGCTCGCCGATGACGTCTGTGGGCTGATCGATCTCCTCCGTGTCCAGTGCAATCGATCCAAGTTCTTTGTCGACCCCGACGATGAAGAGCTACGGTGTAAGATCCTCTCTTTCCTGGCTCGATTTGAGACTGGCGAGGTTCCGGATCCGGCGGAGCTCCGGAACACGTTCGTCAATCGTCTGGGAATCCAGGATGCTGGAGTTTGCCGGACGGAGATTGAGTTTTTGGAGGAGCAGATGCTTAGTCAGGACGAAGACATCGACCTTTCGGTCGTAAGCGGAGTCATCGCGCTGGCCCGGTATTGTAGATTCTTTCTGTTTGGGTTCCACGAGGTGGAAGTCAGTAAGCCTTTCGTCGATGTGTATAAATTCTCGCGGAAGCGACTGTTGAGTCAGGGGAGTAGCTTGCGCGAAGGAAGTGGTGATTTCTCCATGACAATCCCGAAGGACTTTTGCTGCCCGATTTCTCTTGATCTGATGAAAGATCCGGTTGTTGTTTCCACCGGACAAACCTATGATCGCGCTTCCATTACCCAGTGGATTGAAGGACATCGTACTTGCCCTAATTCAGGCCAGACTCTTACTCATAACAGGCTTGTGCCAAACCGAGCCCTTAGAAACTTGATTTCTCAATGGTGTGTTGCTTATGGACTTCCATATGAAACCCCTGATGGTTCTGGAGTTTCCATTGAGAGCATTACTGCAGCATGCGCAAGTAAGGCAGCTATTGAAACCAACCGAATCACAGCGCTAATGCTGGTAGAGCAGTTATCAGCTGGTTCACAGGAAGTGAAGGCAGTTGCAGCCCGTGAACTTCGATTGATGGCAAAAACTGGGAAGGAGAATAGGGCTTTCATTGCAGAGGCTGGAGCAATCCCAGCTCTCTGCCAGCTTTTCCGGTCTACAAATTCAGTGGCTCAGGAGAATGCCCTGACTGCAATACTGAACATATCCATTCATGATGGAAACAAGAGAAAGATTATGGAGGAAGACGGCTGTTTGGAATTAATTGTTTATGTTCTGAGACATGGGTTAACTACTGAGGCGAGGGAGAATGCAGCTGCTACATTGTTCAGCCTCTCTGCTGTTCATGAATTCAAGAAGATGATCGTGGACGAGCAGGGTGCTGTTGCTACACTAGCTGATTTACTGATGCAGGGAAGCCCAAGAGGGAAGAAAGATGCTGTGATGGCCTTGTTTAATCTTTCTACCCACCCTGAGAGCTGGTCCCGAATGTTGGATATGGGATCAGTTTCGGCATTGGTGGGAGCACTAAGAGATGAAATTGTTGCTGAGGAGGCTGCTGGAGCTCTGGCATTGCTTATGAGGCATCAGATGCTGGCACAGACAATTGGAAGTGAGGACACTGTGATCACAAATTTGGTAGGGTTAATGAGAAGGGGAACCCCCAAGGCAAAGGAGAATGCAGTTGCAGCTTTGCAAGAGATGTGCAGACGTGGAGGACCAAATGTGACACAAAATGTAGCTAAGGTGCCAATGCTTGGTGGTTTGATTCAGACCATCTTGCTAACTGGCACAAAGAGAGCGAGAAGGAAGGCTACATTGCTTGTTAGGATGTTCCAGAGATTTGGATCAACAACAGCCACGCATGGGAATGATTGGAATATAAATAGTACATTGGCGAGAACTAATTCGTTGAGGGGTTCAAATTACAGGAGTGGAGATGTGTCTGTCTCCATGTCCATGTCAATACAAGTACCTGTGCTATGACCTTGATGTTCATTTTGCACTTGTCATGTACATCCCTCCTGGTAAGTTTGTTGGGAAAATATTCTTTTGTTTCTGCTCGAGTGGATGAATTTATTGGGTAAAGATGAACCAATACTGTTTTACAGGACATGACGGGTGTAAATAATGGAGAAACTTCTTACGTGTTTAGGTTTTGTAATGATTTGGTATATGCTTGCAAAGATTGGAATCAGTAGTCTGCATTCGTAGCTAAATCATGATCTTCATTCAGATTATCTCAAGATTTTAATTCAGCCTCATGGTTAATGGTTGCAGATTTATATTTGCTCTTTCCTTGTATCTTTTCCCTTATAAAATAGCAAGAAGTCTATAGCTAAAATCCAATGGTAAATGACATTCTGCAAACTGTTCTTGTTTGGCTTCTCACCTTTCTATAGACTCTCTAAGGAGGAAATATCTGAATGCAAATCCCAGGCAGTAGTTTGAGCTATGTTAGAAGATGTTCATTTTGGCAGAAAAATCATATTGTCAGGTAATCAGGTAATCAGGTAATCATCTTTTAAGTGGTCATTTTTCCTTTCAAAACTTTATTGCTTGTACAACTCTTTTACAGAAGTTATAAAACTCCGAAGAGTAAAGTCTGAATGATGAACGTCAATTTGCTTTCTTCTGCTCCTTTAAATCTTACTTTTTCTTCTTCTTTACATCTCTTCTAATTTATTTCTAATTAAATTAGAAAAAGTATATTCTCCAATTGAAATTTTAATTTTATTAATATTAGCATTCATCAATATATAAATCTGCAACATATTACATACTTATCTGTATTTTTTCTTATTATCAATATTTAATATTAATTTTTAATATTTATTGGAGTCAAATATTTTATGATTTTTCTTACATATTTGAAAGAGTTAAAATAAATTATTCCAATTATAATTATCATAGAATAGATTATATCGATTGCTTTAAACACAAATTAGGTTTTATTACTCTTTCATTATTATTTTCAATGTTTGTGTTTGTTTTGTTGTTAGCTTTATTGCTGGTTTTGTGTGTTTATTTTTTACATTGTCTCAAAAAAAAGATTAGATGATTTAACAATTTTATACATTGATAATGAGGTATTAGAAAACTTGATTTTGAAGGCCTTATCGATGATCTTACCTTTCAAAATAGTAGAATATCTAGATTTTTTTTAATAATTATTTGATATTTTTTTATTCGTAGGTATTGTACTTACGGTAAGTGTGAAAATATATTTTATATGGTGTATACTTTTTATAAAATCTTTGAAAAAATATATTTTGTATTGTGTTTATCATATTTTAAATGAAATATATTGATTTTTTAAATTCTATTTAAATTGTGTGTTAGTAAAAAAAATTATTGGGCTCCTTTTCTAACTGAATTTTCTATCAGCACGCATGATGTCTGACGTGGATTAGAGTGTGACTCTTATTTTTAATTAATTTTTGCCTCTTGATGAAAGGTGTCCGGCCGGTTTCATTATTGTACCTGTGCTAAAGTATTAGTAAAATTGCTATTCATCCTTCCTCTCATTTATTATCGATCTCAATATTTTTTATTACTATATTATGCAAAAAGATGTCGTATATAATATATTTTATAAAATAATGGTTAAATTTATTATATTATATAGAGTTGACTGTTGAATTATAACTGAAACATTTTGTACCTGAGTTATGTGCAATGAATGTGAGAATAAATAAGGATAGACGAAATAAAAAAATTTAAATATTAAAAAAAAATTAAACAAAATGTATTTAATTAGTAACAATTGATTTGATTATTATTTTAAAGGTCAACAGACAAAAAAAATAGAATGATTTATTAAAAATTTAAATTGTTATAATTATTAACAGTTTACTTACAAACTGATTCTAATCAAAGTTATTCAATATTATTGGACCAGTCAAAAAAAAAATATGAAGAAATTTAGGAAGTAAATTTAGGATCATTTATTTTTTTTTTTAATATAGAAGTCCTTTTAAAGATAATAAAAAGACTTCTTTTAATTGGTTTTCCTAATTATTTTCATCACTCTCAATTATCAATATAAATAATATACCTCCCTTATATTTTGACCATTTACACTTATGGTTGGTAGTTATCCGTGGTTTACCTCCTCCGTGTTGGCTCTGAGACGGATCGATGAAGACGCTGGAGGCGAATGATTCACCCTTTTTTTTCGCCACGTAGTTATTGTATTATTAAATATTAGGATTAAATGATTAATGGACGCTAATATTTTTAAAAAATGAAAAAAAAAAAATTAAAGTAAAATATGTTTTTATAATAATAATATCTTTAGTCAATCTTTCCCTGTTCGCAAGAACAACCGCATGGGCGATTGATGGACGACTTGACCAGTTAAGTAGTAAAGAAACATTCTTCCCAATGTGCCCCAGTAGCAGAGCAATAATGGATGGGGTTCCAAAGAGGAAAGGGTCGTAGCGTCGCCGACTTTCGCTCCCCCTCCACCTATTCGATGCTCCTCTCCAATTTCGCTTTCCGGCGCATTCAGGGGGTGGCGGCTGAGGCCTTGGCAGTTGTCTGCCAGTACGCGCTGCCGTCGGTGATGCACTCCGCCTCTGCAGGTTGTTCAACCCCTTCCCTTCGTGTTTTTCCCATCGGCGCCGTGCTTCGAAGCTTTTCCCTCTTTTTTGGTTCTAAATCACCCGATGATTGGGGAAAGGCGGCTTTTTTCAGCATTATTATGGCTTTGTATTGTTCTCCTTGGAGAAAGGTGCGATTTTGATGCTCTATCTGATTTTATTGGAAAAATTTAGAAGATGATTCGAGTTGTTTCGGTTTCCAATTTTGGGTTTTCCTAATGATTAATTGTACAAAGGTAATAAAGTTATTGTTTAGTGTTTGATGCTGATTTATTTGATTTTGCTTACTTTGTTTTTCATGCGAATTATCACTTTGATTGGTCTTACCTTTTTGTAAAATAATCTTTCTGAAAGGTCTATGAGAGGTGGGGATTGCTTCCTTCATTTCATTTTAGTTCTATTTGTCTCACTGTGGTTGGATTCATCTGATGCATTAATATTCTGAATAGGATTGGCTGGCAGGAAACTTTATTTAATTTTAGAAGAAACTTGTGGTCTTGAACTGTTTCATTCCTTGGTTCGATGGGATTTCTAAGCTTCACTGCTGCTGGAATTTGATTCACAAGGTGCTTTTGCACGCTGGGAAGTAATGGAAGAAGAGGGAAGCTCTTGGTTGAGGAGGGCAAATTTCTCTCATACTGTTTTCCACAGGTTAGGTTCAGCTCACTTGTCCTCAGTCCCTTTGTTTGTGCATCCTGAAAACCATCTGGAATCGAAGCCAAAAAGGACCGCTGAAGCGTTACAGTTGGCATCACTCTCATTGCCTGTTCGTCGAGGCATTAGAACAAAAGCAGCAAGCTCATTGTCTCATTCAACTAGTTTGCCATCATTGCAGTCATTGCTGCATGGTGACCGTGAGCTAGAACTTAAACCAGAAGTGTCAAATTCAATTCCTGGAGCTTCAGATTCTCCGCGAAAAATTTATAAGCATTCTAGTTTCAAGTCAAAGGGGATAAGTAATTTACAGTCTTCTGGCCTCTCTTTTACTAAGAACTTAACTGCAGGATCTTCTGTGCCTATTTCTCCTCATGCTAAAGGTCCTAGATTGAAGCCAGGGGACTCAAACCACAGCATGAATAAACCTTCAGTTGGGTTTCACCTGAATTCTGATTCTCAGAGTTATACACAATTTTCTTTTAGGCAAGGGCAGAATTCTAAACCGAAACAAAGGTCTGCTTCTCCTCTTCCTACAACCTACCTTTCAGATGCCTTTAAGGAGGCAATGGCTAACAAGAAACGGTTCTCAACCCCACCACCTAGGAGGAAAGGGTCAGATAAGAATGTCTTAAGCAAATTGTTTTCCAAAGAAGGCCATTCTGGGGTTTATTCACCAAGGCGTGCAAAAGATCATATGCACATCTCCCCGAGAAATGGGACAGATAAGCATAATAGGAGCCGCGGGGATGCTTCATGGACTAGCTACTTTGAAAATGGTGTTAGGAAGGTAAATGCTATAGAAACCTCTGAAGAATGGATGGTTGATTTATCCCAATTGTACCTTGGGGTTAGGTTTGCTTCAGGAGCTCATAGCAAGTTATATCATGGTGTCTATAAAAATCAGCCTGTTGCAGTAAAGATCATTAGACAACCTGATGGTGATGATGATGAAATTGGCCTCATGGCTGCTCGTTTGGAGAAACAGTTCACAAGGGAAGTCACACTTCTTGCCCATCTTTATCATCGGAATGTGATAAAGGTATCAACTGATTTTATGTTGTGCCTTTATACAGGTTACAGTTATTCAAAATATTTCAATTTACATGTTGTTTTGGATTCATAAAATGTATGTAGAACTGTAGTTACTCATGAGTATTATGCAAGATACAAACGGAAACCGACCGACCGACCAACCCTAGAGAGTTGCTGGCCAAGTTCCTCTTAATCCAATTTTTGTTTTCATAGACCAATATGAATGATTTGCCTGCAACTATATGATTATAATAAATGAATGCTTCTGGTAGATATTGCAGAGATTTATGCTAAACTTAACACAGCCACTGCAATCTCGTTATTTTTTTTTGTTGTTGTTGTTTTATAATTGATCCTTGAGATTTATCCTCGAACATTCGACAAATGTTGAGTTAATTCCCTGATAGTCCTATCATCTTTCTATCAGTGTATAAAACTATTTTTCCGACAAACATTTGATCACAATGGTTGCATGCTTCTGGTTGATATTGCAGATACTTCAAACTATATAGGTGTCTTTTCCTTTAACATAACTTGAGGGACGAATATAACAGGAAATGTATCCTATCCTTATCATAAACATCTGTTATCGCAGTGTTAAACGTTTGCTACAGGAATAAACGCTGACAAAATAACATGGTTCATTAGAAAGAACTTTGTTAGTGATAGACTGATAGTTTATGTTTACTTTGATGCAGTTGATAGCAGCAAGTAAAAAGCCACCAGTCTTTTGCATTATTACTGAGTATCTCTCAGGAGGGTCCTTGAGAGCTTTTCTACACAAGCTTGAACAAAAACCTCTCCCACTGCAGAAACTCATTGCATTTGCACTGGATATTGCAAGGGGAATGGAATATATCCACTCACAAGGAGTTATTCATCGGGATTTGAAACCCGAGAACATTCTTTTTGATCAAGATTATTGTGTAAAAATTGCAGACTTTGGAATAGCCTGTGAGGTAGCATACTGTGATACTTTGGCCGAGGATCCTGGAACATTTCGATGGATGGCACCAGAGATGATCAAACACAAGCCTTATGGGCCAAAGGTCGATGTTTACAGTTTTGGACTAGTCCTGTGGGAGATGCTGACTGGAAGGGTCCCTTATGAAGAAATGACTCCTATTCAGGCTGCTTTTGCGGTCGTCCATAAGGTATCTCGAGAATTCATGTTTTTTTATGAAATATCTGCATTAATAGACTGCTTATTGATCATCTAAATAACTATTCATATGTTGAATAAGATCTGTCAATGTCATATTTGTTTCTTTTAACATAGCATCATATTTTCTTCCCGTTTATGTTCCGTAAAACCGAGTTCTCAATTAAGGGAAATCCATCCAATTGAGTTTCTGATCAACAAGCTGTAGGAAGCTATATGATGTGATAAATTAGCATTTTGCAGAACTTGAGACCTGTCGTGCCGCCCGAATGCCCAGCGGCCTTACGAGCATTGATCGAGCAATGCTGGACACTCCATTCAGACAAGAGACCTGACTTCTGGCAGATTGTGAAGGTCTTAGAACAGTTTGAAACTGCTCTCGCCCAAAATGGCACTCTTGACACCGCCGCAAACATGAATTCCCAAGATCACAGGAACCGACTTCTTCAATGGATCCAAAAGCTCAAACCAACACATGCCAATGACTCGACTACTCCGACAACTCCCAAACTTCTGCATTCGATGCCGAAACTTTTGTAGCACTATCTGTTTTTGATTCTTGAAGTTGCTTTGCTTTGTATAGGTTCTGCGTAAAGCTAGTAGGAATTGATAAGCTATCCTTTTACTAGTCTGTTGTGACTTGAGAAACATCTTCAATTTCCGACAAGATCCTCCAAATCTAGCTGCTAAATTTAATGGGGGAAAGTCAAATAAATCTATCCAGATTCTGACGAATCGGGTCAGAAAACAGAGACAGTCCCAGAATGGTCGCCTCTGGCGCAGATATTGCATTCCGTGGCAGGTAACTGCAAGCGACAACAAATTCTACCGTTCTAAATTAGGATATTGTTTCCCTGGATAACCGGAAAATCCATCACTGATTTGCATTAGAAATCTAAGCTAACAGGGGAAAAACAAACACGCTGTGGGAGATCAGATCAGATCAGATCAGATGAGCATGGAGATCGAACAGAGAAGAGACATGGAAGCGAACAGAGACGAGGCGCTGGACGACGATGGCTTGCCGAGGAGAACCGGTGAGTTAAAGCAGCAGTTGATCCGAGTGCGTTGCATCTTGCATGCGTGATCCACGTAGATCAATTTACAGGAACTGTGTGGACGGCGAGCGCACATATCATAACGGCGGTGATCGGCTCCGGCGTGCTATCCTTAGCATGGGCCATGGCTCAGCTCGGTTGGGCAGCTGGAAGCGTGTCGCTCGTTCTCTTCTCCGTCATCACGCTCTACACTTCCAGTCTCCTGGCCGACTGCTACAGGACTGGAGATCCATGCAACGGCACCAGAAACTATACCTACATGGCCGCAGTCAAGTCCAATTTAGGTAATCGAATCGTCCCTATCAAAACGCAGGAAGATGATCGACCAAGACTTAAGCGTGTACTGCGTCGCGTACGTGCAGGTGGAACAAAGCTCTGGCTCTGCGGCCTCTCCCAATACCTAAACCTCTTCGGAACTTCCATCGGTTACACCATTACAGCTTCCCTCAGCTCGGCGTAAGCTTCTCTGGTCGCACTGTTTTCATTTGCCATCTGAAAGCTAATACCTTAGCACTGATCATCTCTCATCTCTCACAGGGCCATTGTCAAGTCGAATTGCTACCATTGGAAAGGTCACGAAGCAGATTGCAGTGTTCCCACCAGCCTCTACATGGTTGGGTTCGGCATTGTCCAAATCTTGATGTCTCAGCTCCAAAACTTCCACAAACTGTGGTGGTTGTCCATCGTTGCGGCACTGATGTCCTTTTGCTACTCTTTTATTGGCGTAGGTCTTTCAGCAAAAAGCGTCATCTCCGGTAATGTCGATCGATACTTCCCAATTTGGCTTACAGCTTAGAATCTGAATCAGTCGAGGTTTTTACTCAAAACAGGGGATATCGGCGAGACGAGCATGACGGGTACAGTCGTTGGAGTGGACGTCACTGCGGCTGAGAAGATCTGGAAGTCATTTCAGGCGCTCGGAAATATCGCGTTTGCGTATTCGTATTCGTTGGTCTTAATCGAGATTCAGGTTTTTAAGTTTTAAGCTTTTCACTGCGTTCAAAATGGTTTCTCGTTGCTTTGCTTAACAATTCGATGGGACTTGTGGTCCTTAGGACACCCTGCGATTTCCTGCGGAGAACAAAGTGATGAAGAGAGCAACCGTCGTGGGTGTGTCAGTGACCACCGTCTTCTACATCCTCTGTGGTTGCCTCGGCTACGTTGCGTTCGGAAACGAAGCTCCAGGAAACATGCTAACGGGGTTTGGATTTTACGAGCCGTTCTGGTTGATCAACATTGCCAACATCTGCATCGTGGTGCATTTGCTGGGAGCATATCAGGCAATTCTCTCTCTCTCTCACTGGAATTCATCTCTTCCTCCCAACCAACGGGCGTAGTTAAGGTTCAGAGGTCTAACCTCAGAGTTGGTAGGACATAAATTCTCCACCTCATATAACTCAACCCGCATTCACTTGTCTCCTTAGTCACCTATAATTTACTTTATCCGTTTTAGTTGGCGGGGGCGATGGGATGAGCACTTTGCCTTTTGCCATTGGAATTCCTCTTCTTAAGCTCCTGTGGCTACGATATAGTGAAAAGGCACCAAATTGTCACTCAAACACTCATAGTTCGATCCCCAGCTATAATGCATGTATAGGGATTTTCCCTCCAAATAGACCATAAGGATGTTGGATTTTTGGACCACCTACCGCGAGCGCTTCACAATTTGTCTTGCTGCCGATGTAAAACTTCCTTAGGGTCGGACTAATTGCCCTAAGTTCGATGTAACCTAATTCAACATTTAGCCCTAGGGGCATATTTGATGTGGTAAGTTGATGGAGGTTTTGTCACTTAAGGTCGAGGGGTTGAATCTCGGGATTGATAAGGTGTAAATCCCTGTACCCCATATAATTCTAGTTCGGATCTTTTGTCCCAAAATCACCGTGTCCCTATGTCCCCTCACCGATCGGCCGGGTCAAATCATATCTCAAAGAAAGATATTGTGCACATCACGAGGATGTCACACTCATCCGATCGACGAGAGGACATGGAGACACGGTGATTTTGGGACAGAGGATCTGAACTTATATAATTCACCCTCCATCCAATTACCTCTTAAGTCATTGTGATTTACCTCTTTCGTGTTGATTCTAAAGTGGATTAGTAGGGGTGTTAGGGCAAGCTGACATGGCCGGTGGACGGTGGTTTACACATTGAGCGTACAAATTGAACCTCGGGATTTACAAGCATAAATTCAAAAACTCATCCTCTCAACTATCTAGGTCCTTAAATATCATGATTTATCTCCCTGCGATGGTCTGCTCCTAGGACGGGGCAGCTGAGTTGAATTACCTTTTGTACATGGAATTCATCTTCTTCCTCCTCAAATCTCTCTCTTGCTCTGCAGGTGTTTAGCCAGCCACTGTTTGCAGTAATAGAACTACGGATCGCCCAGTGGTTTCCCAACTCAAAGCTACTGAATCACGAGCGTCCCATTATGATCAACAGTTGCCTTAGCTTCAGCTTTAACGCTTTCAGACTGGCATGGAGGACAGGCTTCGTGATCACGAGCACGACTCTGGCCATCACCATGCCCTTCTTCAACGAAGTGCTCGCCTTCCTGGGAGCTCTGGGATTCTGGCCGCTCACGGTCTACTTTCCGGTCGAGATGTACATCGCTCAGAAAGGCGTCCCAAGGTTTTCCACCAAGTGGGTGTTGTTGAAATGCTTGAGCTTCGTCTGCTTCCTCATCTCCTTGATCGCCGCCTGTGCTTCCATTCAAGGCGTGATAACATCATTAAAACACTTCGTGCCATTCCATACCAGATTTTAAGTAGCATAATTAAAGAAAGGCTAGACAAAATTAAAGTGCATGCATTAGATTTGCAGCAGTAGGGTCTGTTGGAAGATTTCTTCATGTCAAGAACAGCTTGACTGAAGCTAAATCTTATCTTTTTAAAGTCTTTGATATTGTTTTTTTAATCAAAGACAAATATTGTTTGACTCTATACAAATTCAACGTTTGAAAGTCGTATCTCAGATCCCATTGACAGATCCCTCTCTCGCAATCTGTACAAGTAGATTTCATCCATGATCCACCTTCGTATCTAGCAGAATTTAGCGATGTCGGCCTTGCGAGCCCGAAGCTGTTCTGAGTTTTCGATAGAGCAAACACGACTGCGCACTGTTCATACAGAGAAACTATTGTTTGAATATTCCTTCTTTTCTTGATCGCTATTAAGATGTTAATTCTTTGTGAAAATTAATCATTGAATATCTGAAAGAATCATCAGCAATTTTGTTGAAATCCATTGGGCACTTTCTTCTTGAATGATTGCAGTGATACATCTATCAATTAAATCCCCGAATTGTTTTGGCTTGTTCAGATATTTCTTGCTATAGCTATCAAATTTTTTTTTTTTCTAATTTGATTTTATTTGCATTTGGAAATGAAATAGTAGAATTTTTAACGAGAATAGTTATATGAGCGCAAAATTCATAATCCTTTAACAGAGAGGCAAAAATCTTCGCCTTTGACAAATAGTTATATCAGCGCTCCTTTTTTAGTTAGTGTTAAATGGATGTTCCATTTAAAATAATCTATCTGAAATATCTCTATATTAAATTTTAAGATTTAGAGTGTCGCAGCTGGAATGTAGATATTATAATGTGTAGTAGTTAGTTGCTATCTACTATAATAATATTATTAACTTATATTAATTTTATTTGATTGAAGGAGACAACCTAATTAAAATAATATTTTGTAAGATCGATAGAAACGATAGAGGGGGGGTGAATATCGTTCGCAAAACACAGAGTAACGCAGCGGAAAAATAAAGAAGACACAGTGATTTACTTCGTTCGGAGCCGACTTCGACTCCTACTCGAAGGCCCGCGCCTGAGCGCTTTCGGTGGGCAATACTATAATATCGGAAGTATTACAAATTA
>JBAMIE010181925.1:0-13104 GCA_037177295.1 Kaempferia parviflora | reverse complement strand
GGTTTTTCTATCTCTTTAAATCCTCTCGAGATTCGTGTAATTCTAAGGTAGAAATAATTCTTCTAAAGTACTTACCTCCAAGTCCTTCGAGACGTATTAAGAATCATATCCATTCTTGGTTTCTTGGGAATGCATTCAATGCATATTTCAGAGCTTCCCTATTTGAAATTATCTCTGTAAGGTTATTGAGATCGATGATTATCTCTTTTAGCTTCACATGTAGTTGTGTCACCTTCTCTCTCTTCGCTAGTCAGAGATATGTCAATTGATTTCTCAGTAAATCCCTTTTGGCCAGCTTTATTTCTAAGGTTTCCTCATGAAATTCTAGAAACTTTTCCCAGAGGTCTTTGACCAAGTTGTAAAGGCCTATTCGGATGATCTCCAATACTAGTAACACATTAAGAGCATGGAACTTTGCCTTACCATTAGTCAAGAACTCATCTTATTGCTTTTTGTTCCATCGTTGTTCATCAATTTCTACTCCATCCTTATTTCTGGGAACTTTGAAACTAAGTTTTATACAAATCATAATTTTGAAATCAATTTTAAGAATACCTTCATTTTCTTTTTCCATATCGTGAACTCGGCCTCGAACTTAGGTGGGCGGATGTTTGATCTGGCCATTACTTGATCCTCTTTTGTTGTTGCATAGTCAGTGATTAGTCGTTTTAGCGGTCTAGGCTCTAATACCAAATGTTGGTGCAATTGAAATAGTTTGGATCGATAAAGGGAAGGGATAAATAGCATACCCGCAATTAAAAATAATCTATTTCTCTTGCTATCAAAGTAGCAAAGACACATTCATTAATTGAAAAATAGCATAAACATAAAAAGGAATAAATTGAATTTACTTGGTTTACAGCTAGGAGGTTGCTGGTCCAAAACTATGAAAAGCTCCACTAAGATCTTCTTCTTCAAACACAAGTCAGAGCTGAAGCCCCTTTAGCAGTTGAGTGCAAGACTAAATTAGAGAACTAAGAACAAGTTAAATTAAATGAGTGTGTTGTTTCAACTTTGAGGTTTAACTTCCTTTTTATAGCCTTAGTCTTCGACACTTTCCGAGTGCCTAGACTCGTCAACCTCTATCCACTTTGGCAACAGTCCACTAACGACTTTAGATGACTCTGAGTGCCTAGAAGTAATTCAAGCACCTAGAATCTGGTGACATGGGTACTGTTCTTATCCATTTCAGTAATAGCTCTTGCTGATGTGGCCATGACATTCGGGCACTGAGAAGTAATCTAGGTACCTGGAAGTGATTTAGGCGTTTGGAATGGTCAACTTCTGGACTTAACCATTTTCTTCTCCAGATGTCTTGGTGATTGTTTGGTCGATCAAAATTGAGCTCACTCCAACTCAATTATATTCTTCTTCTTAAGCAACCTTTCTTCTGGTTTCTCGTACCTTGGATGCATCCCGTACGTCCTTCTCGCTCCATCGGAGTACTCTTCCGTAACTTCTCATCTCTCGGATGCACTAAGCCCATCGACTGCTTCCTGGCCATCCTTCACGACCACTTGCATCTTCTACCATCTTGGATGCTTGTATGTTTACCTAAGTCCTTGTACACTTAGACACACAAGTGAAATCCACAAGATCTAACTTAATCTTGTTAAACTTACATCAAAATAGTGGCTCAACCACTTCGGGTACTTACATGTGGGGGCGCCCTGGAGGGGTCACTAAAGTGATGATTTCACCATTTTTGCTTCAATTCGGATGAAAAGTTGCTCTAATGGGTATCGAGTTTGAATAATGGCAGCAGTAGTGGAGCTACCCCGTGTAGGCGGCCCCCTCACTAAGGAGGCCGTCCGGCAAGCAAAAAGACTCTCCCGAATTTATCTCTTTTCCACATGTTGTGGGATCGGTAGTGGAGGGGCGTCTAGGATGAGCGTAATAACATTTCACTCCAATGAATTCGTTATTAGATTCCCTTGGGGCACGATGCGATAATAAAAGATAGAGCGAACTCTCATACAACAAGGGATTGATTTTCTCACAGAGCATATCATACGTCTATGGTGCTCAAACCACTCATGATGTTGGGTCATTCGTCAGGATCCATCTGTGCTTCTCAAATTTATCTTAGTGGCAGGTAGAAAACTTTCATAAGACCAGATCAATCATCTCCCGGATTAATCAATTCTAAGAATTGAATATCTAGATTAAAAAAATAATCAGATATTATGATGTAATAAAAGACTGATCAGGTTCATGAATCAGTTTGATCAAGCTTGTTAAGTTCATGAATCAGTTAAAATAAGAGGATACAATAAAAGACTGGTCTAATATTATAGTAATAGATGAAATCCGTCACTTTACAATTCGACAAAGTTGGCTGATGATTATGAAGGGATAAATAAGAAAATTATAGTTAGTCAATATAAACAGATAAGACTAGTCCAACGTGGTAAAAGGTGAATTCGCTCGTCCCCAGCGTCTCCGTCAACCCGTTTCAGAGCCAACACGGAGGAGATAAATTACGGATGACTATTAGCCATAAGTGTAAATGGTCAAGACATTAGTCCAACGTACAAAGATGAAAAGTCGTTTTATTAAAAAAAAATAATAGATTAAAAATAATAAATTAAGAAAGTGAATTGATGAGGTTTCTAAACGAAACACGAAAGAGAGATTTGAGTGTAAAGCACGATAGCGCACATGTGGACCGTTCAGTCGAATCCTTCGCATGATAAGGCGAGCAGAAAGTCGATTTTCTACATTAAAGTTTGTCCTATTCTAATAATGTACTACCCGTTAAATATTGTCAATTTCGTAGCTTTTGGAATTTTGTGGATTGTCGTCATTTTTAATGCAGAATCTCCATTTTTTTCTTTTGCTTATTTTTGAAGGGAGATTTTTTTTTAATATTCAGCAATAATATAATAAATTTACCTTTATTTTTTTTCCGGTTTCAACTACTTGAAAAATAATCATATATTTTTTAAAAAAATAATTTTACAAATTGAGAAATTAATTAAATTTATCTTCAAATAAAATAAGATATATTTATTTGTAAACAGATCATTCGCCATCTATATATTTAAATTCTATGATGTCATTTTCAAGTTCTTACTTTGTTAATTGCGTTCCACGTCATATCAGATAACATTGCGCTATCCAATAATTCCACTACTTCCAGCTCAGGCATCACCCATATTTTGAAATTTTATCAATATTCAAATCATTTTATAACTTAGCACGGTTGATGCCAAAATTAAGCATCGAACAAGCATAGAATTGTTTAAATGTACTGTGCAAACGCTTGCGGCTAAGAAATTTGTATACGAGATCGAAAAAAAAAAACACGTTTGTCAAGTTTAGTATGGCTAAGCCACTCTTCCGTGTAGTAGACAAAAAGATTAAAATGTAGATGCAAGCACTGCAGCGCAAGACTGCTAATGTACAGGCTGCCCATGATATGAAATAACCAAATCAGGCTTCTAAGCAAAGGAAACTAACATGTAAATAATTTCTAAATGTTGCGAATCTTAATGTCAAGAAGTGGAACTAGTGGCTGCTTGACACTGGCACAAGATATTAAATAACCACACAACAATGTGTTCAGATTCTTAATCGTCTATTGGCTTTCAGCATTGTGAAGTATTATCAGATGTGTTTAGTATCAGCTCTTCAAGGTCTTGCTCAGGTACTGAAATTCTAAAGACTGAATAATGATGATTCAAACTTTTCTCTGCTTGCAGTTTGTAGACACTGCCCAAAGCACCAATATTTGGATTGGGTAGTGCATAGAATATGCGTCGTATCCTTTGGTGCACGAGCGCCATGGCACACCTTGAAACATGCAAAGGTACTGATATCAGAAAAAAGGAACTAGAAACCCTACTAGATGGATATATTGGCTTCTATTTTGTATCTACTTGAAGCAGAAGTTTAGATCGATTGGAATGAGTACATCAAAGATAGACTTACATTGGGCATGGCTCCCAGACTAGGTATATGTCAAAGCCAGTGCACAGGTAAGGTCGCATTATTTCAGTAGGTTTCAAGTTATCTGAAACTTCCTTGTCAATAATCTGTTCCTGAACAAATCAAATTAGTATTTGTGACGTCTAAGCGAATAGAACACACTTTCAAAAGTTTAAGTTTTATAGAAAGTAAAAATGGAACATAAAAAGATGTGCAACCAAACAGTAAGCTTAGTAATGAAACCTCAATCTTCTGACGTTTTGATGGACACTTATCAGCAGTATGCAACAGAACATCCAATGCTTCAGATTTTGAATCCAATACTTCTGAATTAGGGAATAGCTTCCTATCTCTTTCTGCAGCATTCTCTATGGCAACAAGAGCAGCATGCCTCAGAGGATGCCAGGTAAATTTATTCTCGTTCTTTACCAAGGAATTCTGCTTGCCTAGTTCTTGAGCTGTCCATTCCCAAGGATTTAAACAAGAAACTCCAGCAACTATATCACTGCATCTACGAAGTGAGAATTTTTTAACAGTGGTGTTTTGATTGCTTCCTGCAGTATCGGGATGGGATTCATGGGGCACAGTGGTTGCTCCCCATCTATCAATGCAGCCATATCTTGCGCTAGGTTCTGTTGTTGTGAGCAAAGGATGTGTTTGATCGTTAGCACTTGCAATGACTTTCCTACTCACTGGATCAACAATGACAGCAGCATTTAGAACCTGCAATGTAGAACACGCACAGCTAAGTGTTGGTGTTGGTGAGGGTAGCTATTACTCATTTACTCTACTAAATACAAGCTAACCATGTTGAAGAAGACCTGTATTAAATATTAAAATTTAATTCTGTTTAATTTGCTCATAATTTATTTTGAATTTTACACGACAAATTAAGCTGAACAAAATCAACCTATTGGATTTCCAGGGACCATTTGAGGTTTAATTATAATGAGGTTATGATCAGATAAGTTCAAACCAGGTTCAATTTGGATCCATATCAAACAGACTAGGACTCAACCAAATTTATACTTAGGCATGGCTGTTTTAGTTGTGTTCGCTCGAGTGGAAAAGTTGATTTTCATAGGATAATATTAAACTCATCTCCTCTTCTCATTTCTCCACTTAACCCCTCTTCTCTCTTTCGCAGTCACTATCCACCCTCTATTCCTTCTCCATGCAACTTGTGGCTCCAATCCCCGCTGGTCGCATGTGGAGTTGCTACTGTGCTTGCCACCTTGGCACACATGTAAGGAGCACTACCCAACTGCCGCTGCTAACACCTTACGCACATTTGCACAGCACCCGGTCATCACACATGCACGTGAAACTCTACCTGGTCGCCGCTGCAAGCCTTGCACACGTTGCACAAATCTAATGCTGTTGTCGCTCAACCCTCACATGCACAGGACATCTGTGTCACTTAGTCCTTCACACAAGCCGATGCCAACATTCAACTGTCAGCTGTTGTGATTCCTCAACTGTGCACCAAGATGATCTAAGCCACCAGCAAGTGGTAGCTCCCTTCCCCTCTGTCACGGCAGCAAAGCCTAACTTCCTTTCCAACAAGGCAACAAACCTAGCCTTTTAACCTCCCTATATTTGGTGCCAAATTTAAACAAATTATCGATCCCCTTTGGATCGAAGAGTCAACAAACCTAATGAGCATTTTCCTTGGTTGTCCAGTTGAATGATTATTAATTTCAGACCTACTATCTGTTATTCATTTAGGTTAGTGTGGTCCTTGGGTTATATTTCATTGGAAGTTAGAACCCCAACTTTTGTTTCCCCAATTAAGGAACGCCTGGTGAGAAATTATCCACTTAGTTACTAATCTAGGATTAGAAAAGTGATAAAATCAAACTTGGCTTCATTAAATTAGGGGATGTATATATGCAAATTGTGTCATATGGTATCAGGTTGCTTTGTTACTAAGGATACGGACGGTATTTTATGTTGTGAATTGCAATCCGAAAGGGGTTCCTTTTTGCATGTGGTTGGATAATCCTGGGTGGGAGTGGAGGGTGACATCTGGAACTTTTTTCTTTAAATTCTGGATGTATGTATGTGCATGCCAGCAAACTAGGGTTTTTAATGTAGGAGCACAGCACCACCACCAATTTATATCCTCTGATACAGCTATATTCCCCTTCAAGCAGTGACGAGAAGAAAATGAGACTTTCAACCTCCCTTTTGGGTCTAGAAGGACGATTGAGACTATTTTTAAGTAAGATGATTAGCTCGTGGCCTCCTGACATGGTTGCACTCTATTTGGAGTATGGACGATACGGAATTGGCTAACTGAGTCATTAAAACCCTAGATTTGGACTTTTAAAATTTTCTTTTATTTGTTATAAATTTTTTTAGGATTAATTTTCCTTTCTAAAAGTTAGTTTATATTTCTTATATTTATTTTTAGTATTAATTTTCTTTTACTTTTTCTTTTTCCATTGCGACCTTTTCTTATTTCTTAGGTTATTTAAACAAGGGTTAGGAATCTTGTAAAGAGAAGATTTTGGTTCAATAATATTTTCGGCAGTGCTGTTATTTTTTCTATTTCCTGATATTTTTCTTCGAATTAATAGGTTAGAAGGTTGTTTCCGGTATTCGTATGCGAATCAACAGGATAATCGCTATCCTGCGTCAGTCTCTCAACTAATTTTATTAAAAAACAAAATGACAACCAAACAAACAGAGACTGACACATAAGAATCATACTTTGGTACCACTGTAGCACAACTTTGTCTGTTGTATTGCAACCTTCATGTAGTGGAATATCATTTCCATATCCTCATCACTTAATGTAGCAACCCCATCACAACTGTTACATTTGCAATAGCAGAATAAATCATTACCTTTCGCATTATAATTTATAACTACTACTAATCAACATATAACTGCATCCAGGTATTTGTAAGATCAATAAAACAGCTGCCAACAAATAATCTGCAGATAGGTAATTGTATTTCGTTTTCCATTCTTTGGTGATTCTTCTTGTTGCTCCTATTTATTTACTTCAGTAAGTGTTAAGGGGAATTGGATTTGGTATAATTGCTTGATACTGAATTTTTTATTTTTTATTTTATATTAATGTTTAATTAATTTATGGAAGACAAGTTTCCTCCATCTAGCCCAAGTTACCTATGATTGATAATAATTATATATCACAAGAACAAGAAGGCAACAAGAAGAACCATGTTAAGAAAATGTATTCGCTATACAAGCAAAAAAGAATCTATCCAATAGGGCATCATGGTGTCATTCATTTATTTCTTAGTTTATGAAATTATCAAACTTAGCCATTTGAAGTTATGCAGATGTGAAGAAAGACCTCACAAAATATGGGTCAACTCATAATAAATAACAGATTAACAACCCTCCCCGAAAAGTAAGAGAATTCATATTCAAAATCAGTAAAATCAGAAGGCATTCGAGCTATTTGGTTGAATCTAAAACCTTATGCAAATATAAAGTAGCTACTAAATTTGCATCATGCTTATGTAGAACGAAACTTAAGTCATTGCTTGAGAGAAATATAAATATTAAAATAAGCAAAATATAAGTTTGGCCAAAGCTAAGAAGAATCATGCTAGTAACTCATGTGGATTAAACCTGGGCAATGGCAAATGATAAATCAAGTAAACAACTATAAAACATTATCAATAGATATAATCAAAAAGAGGAAAAAGAAAGAAAAACTCAGACTTGGTTAATGGATGAAATGATGTGGGCCAAATCTTGCATTGCTCCTCCCATTCTTCTTTTGACCTAGCAGCATGCTTTGCAACCTGGAAATAGTTTTGCAACAAAACCAAACAACAAAAAATTGAGTTGTTTGGTCCACTGTGATTATCTTAAGTCATTCGTGCATCAAAATTGTCTACTAAATGAAGCCCTAAACCATGGAGAAACAAAAGATTCCACTTTTAATTGTGCTTCATTACAGCACATGGAATTTTTAACAGTTGCATTGTTAGAGGTTGGGAAAAAACGTAAAAATATATATTTGCCATAACAGAAACGTAAGAAAAAAAAATAGCATTTGTGAGCTTCATATGATAGTGCATATTTAGAGGTCAGAAAGAACTAAAAGTATTTATTACCAGACATAGAAATGTTACTGTTTCCAAGCAAATAAGGGTAGCTCCAATTGATGATAAAAGGACGAAGAAAGTTATAAAACTACGAAAATATACAAAGATGCCTAATAGAATCAAGGGTTAATTAGTCTACAGTCTAAATTTGTTCATGAGACTTTTCGATCATATACATTAATTTTCCCTATTATTTCAATCATGGTTATTTGCTAACCGCATAATTAGTAATGCCTATGGACTTGACTTGCCAAAACATTCCACTGCCAGCAGCTAAAATGGCAAATGCGAAATCAGCAAAAACACAATAACTTCTCCTGTACTCTTAATACAGATTCATTTCCTGACTCTTAAGTTGCTGCCTTCATAAACTCTGGAATTTTTGTAAACTTTTGCTAGCCTGGTGCGATTACTACTCACATCAACTGTCCATGGGAAAAAGTGTCACACGTCAAGTCTACTAAGACAAAAAATAATGTGCCAATAAGTGTGCAACTATAACTATAAATAAGAGAGAAATTTTAAATATATATAATTATAAAATAATCAAGGTTTAGGCTATATTTGGGAAAAAAAAATCTCAGAAACCTTAGACTATATATAGTTATAAATCTTAGGTAAATAGTTAACCAAGTTGAATTAATCAAAATTGAAGATGTAAAAGAGAAAGCAAGCTCTACTTGACATAGTTAACAGAGGTCTATAACACCTAAGTATTACCAACGTATGCCTTTACATAGAACCAATTGCAGGAAAAGTCAATACCCAAATAGTTGAAACAAATAGTTTCACGTCATTTTATACTACCTACTCTATAAAAAATTTAAAATAAAGGTAAAAAGGGCCCAATATCCAATGTGTCCTGAGCAGGATCAAAGTACAAAACCATAACTTGTAATTAAATAAAACACCAATCAATTCCAATTTTAAACGAATAAAGACACCAAGGCAAATAATAAAAAAGAGAAAAAAATAGCTAGAACAGCCACTCACTTTTGTTCTAATGGGACATAAATTATAGGCTCTGATAAAAGGTTGAATACCTATTGGAACTGCTACTGTATCTTTTTCATGTTCATCGGCCAAGCACAAAATGACAGATAGCTCAACTTTTCCTGCAGGAAAGGTCAAGTTTATGTTACATATTGGAATCATTAAGTCACTTTAACCATTTTTAGAAAAAGCACACATTATGAAAAAGTAAATTAATTGCAGTAGTAAACATTTCCAAGTAGTATCAGCTCAGGACACAACTGGAAAACCAATTAACTAAAAGCGTAAAATATGCATTTAATAGTAAAAATTAGATTAGAAATCAATGGAACTTATTGGGAACTAGACAGAATAATTTCCTAGTGAACTGAAAAAAAAAATTATAGAAATATGAATAAATCATAGTTCTCAATAGTTGCACAAAAGGTTGTCTTATAGGCATCTAGTTATGAGTAGTATCAGGCATTCTAATCAAATATAAATTTAATACAAAATCAGCACCCACCACAATAATGTATTGAAATATCAATAAATAGCAAAGAGAGCATGTGAAACCATTGCATTTACTGAAAAATATTTCCAATATGATCAATATGTGCTCATCATCTTTCTACCAATAGGACACAACAATTGTTCACAAAATAAAACTTCTTAGCCAGAACATGAAGCCAAAAGACAAAAGAAAAAAAGAAAAAAAAAAAAAAGAGAGAATAACCTTGGGAAGTTCTTCTTTGCACCCGTTTCACATGACGAAGATTATCAAGTGGACACACTTGATTCAATTGCCTAATCAATGAGGGAGAAAGATAGTAACCATCAAATGAGCAACGTAATAATTCCGGTGACAATGACTAAAAACAGAATGCTGACCTCACAATACTATTTGCAAGCTTTGGCTCAATGTTCGAAGCTAAAACCTCAACTGGAAGAATAAAAATAGGCGAAAGATTTGAAACAAAATCAATGAAGGAATAAATTCCCATTGTTCAAATACACGATGAAAGAACATACATACCAGTAGGCACTTCAAGGGAGCTATCTGGCTCATTGTGAATATGTAGAATCTCCCATTTCGTTGCTTCTGACATATCCCCAAGAGTCTAAGGTATACTACCCCAAAACTTTCCTTGAGATATCTGGCTCTAGTTCAAAGGACCAGCATTACTAGAAATAAAGAGTGAGGATTTTCCATATGCCACTCCCAAATCCAAAATGTTGTAACACGGACCTTAAAGCAATCCAAGTCAAGCAAGGCTACATGCAAAAAATAAAAAAAATAAAAAAATCCAGCAACACTCATCAAAATCAAGTACGAATATGAAAACAAGGACAGTTTTCTTCACTTAAGCTATGCCTACTTGGAGAGGGAGGTGGGAGAGAATTACTAAACCACCATCCTATAACTTGTTTATGACTCTCTCATCATCTCTTGTGATGAAGGCGTAAAAATTTCAAGGAAGCATCAAATAAGAAAACACAAAATAAGAATTATAATATGTTGGCAATGTATAAAACAATATTGTAGTACAAATACATTAGAAAAAAGAATGAAAGAATCACAATATTAGATATTCAAAATTTTCTAGTGAAGGAACATGGTGAGGAATTCGGTGAGGAAATTTGATTAAAAAACAAACAAATGAAATGACATTATTTTGGTCACTAGTGCAAACTAGTGTACTCTCTGTATAATAGTTTTGTCTACTCAAATTATGATGGCTATATGGTTCAATATTCCCGATCCAGCATAGTTCAAACCATTGGTATGAAAACACTACAACCACCATGCTATGGCTACTGAAATCATGCTTTCTCTGAAATGAATAATTTCCTTCGCAAAATTTGGTATAATTACCGTCTAAATTAGTAGTAGATGAGTATACTGCCAAACCTATCCACCACTTGGACAAACCTAAGATTAGAATAAAGCAAAAGATTAGTGTTGAAATTGAAAAGGTTATACACAAGCATTAAAAATTTTCCCTCATAAAAATCATGTTCTTATCCTCTCCTTATGCTCTGCCATGATTACATGCCAGATGGTAACCATTCAAGTAATTAGTGGCTAAGTATTGGATTATTTCTTAGCAGAGAGGCTAACTTAATTAAAACACTACAAGAGTGTTTCAATTAGAGTGTTTTGCATAAACCAACTATCATTTACCCTCTGTTTGGAAGGAGGTGAGGTTAACAAAGGGGAAGGGGAATTCCAAACCTTGTTTGGAAGGGAGTGAGCTGAGGAAAGGAGAGGTAAGGAAGGGTAAGCTTTAACCTTCCTTATCCATGAAATGGAGGATTTTCTTATACCCCAATTTGGAATGTAAGGAAGAGTAAGGCGAATAAAAAAAACGTCCCAATTGTATCCCTACTTCATAATATTAACTCCCTTCCTGTCGCCGCCTTCTCCTTTTCTTGCTCCTCGCACAGTCCTTAGCTTCACCTTCTCCTCCATCTCAATCTCCCCAAATCGTCGTGGCCTCCGCCATGCTCTTCACAGTATGAGATAATTGATGACTTAGCAAAAGAGGGCCTTCTCAGGCAGCAGAAGCTGCTGAGGCGGCGGCAGGGCGGAGGCGGAACCACTAGGAACAACAACCAAAGCATTGGCGCCTCCTGCAACACCACCCCGGAGCAGAGAAGAACGAGCAGCAGAAGCAGAAGCAGAAGTTAAAGGAGGACAATCTCCCAGCATCCTCGCCGGCCGGCAGATGCAGCGAGGACTTCCGTTGCCAACACCAGCAGGGCGGCAGGCAATGGAAAGAACAAAGAACCCTCTGTCGCGACGCCGACTGAGAAGAGCTAGGGATTTATCTTTATGTGCAGCGGGAAAACGAAGCCCAAGTGCTTCAGATTCCAGGCTTCCCGCTAGAAAGGAGGCTGTAGAGAAGATCAAGCCAGGCATCAAACTGTTCCTCTATGATTTCCAACTGAAGCTTTTGCATGCGGTTTATAATGCTTCCTGCCAGGGCAGAATGAACCTATCTCCCGAAGATTTCAGAGGAGCCTTCCCAGCACAGGTAACTAAACTTGTGGAATTCTTAGCTACATATCTTCTTGATTATTATTTTTTTTCACAGCATTGTTTATTTGCTAAATGCATGCTTATTGGTATACAACATTGATTAGCAGAATATTGATGACAGTGAACTTGCTTATCAGATAATGAAGATGAATATCATTAGTGCTGCATTATTTTTGTAAATGAAGTACTCTTGTTGCTCAAATGCCTAACCAAACCAGAAACAGGATGTGTAATTGTCATGCCGATGGTACCAGCACAAGGTGCTGATGACATTTACAAGGAGGGAATTTGAGTGGAGTTGGAGAAAGAAGATCAGGGAGGAGAAGAAAGAAGAGAAGAGCTAGAAAATATAACCTTACCTTGTCAGCGAGAGTAATTTTATAACTTTATATTTATAACCTTACCTTCATTACCCTCTTTTTCCTCCCAAACAAGCAATACATGTTACATTAATAAACCTTCCCTCCCTCCCTCCCAAACAAGGGAAACATAGATACTTTATTTCCCCTTCCTTTTCTTTCCTTTCCTTTCCCTCCCTTCCCTTTCCGTTAATGAACCTTCCCTCACCCCATCCAAACAGAGACTTAAGATGTTTTCTGTCACGCCCCGGGGGAGTCCCTGCCAGACAAAAATCCAGCAGCATCTCCCATATACAGGTGACAATATAAATCCTGGATACAACTCACGCACGCCTCCTCGGCCAGCACGGCCGGTATAAATGCAGTAAGTAAACAATCACACACAGTTATAATATTTATTCAGCCTTTGGCTGACTAACCAATACACTAAAAGGGAAAACACACGATATGCAGCGGAAAAATCAAAGGGTAGGTCACCCAAAACTCAATAATGGTAAAGTCCACGAAAGTAGAACCAAAACACGAGTCTGAAACATAGTTCGTTTCTAAACAAAACATCATAAGGCCAAAAACCAACTCCTTATGACGAGGGGACTAGCAGCTGGACTTCAACCTGAAAAAGATGTAAAGCAACCAATGTTATTAAAAGCAAGCGCTTCGTGCGCATAAGCGCAACGCGCCACGAGGCGCATCCCTTGCGCTTCCGAGA